>VDFB02388218.1:0-12079 GCA_007258455.2 Sequoia sempervirens | reverse complement strand
TCCAATCCATTCAAGATAAACTAGACCACTTCCACATTGATGAAATAAGGAAACTCATTCCAGATGTCCAAATTTTTATGTTTTTCACCTTCAAGTCACTTCAATTTATCGGCTGGAAAAAAATTTCTTACATCCCTGATCTTCCTACTATTGTATTGATCCAAATTCATTGTTCATTTGATTTTCTTCATTTTACTTTCTGTACCGAACAAGGTTTTCTATCGAGCACAAAATTTCAAAATTCTACAAGCAACTAAAATACCTGAAGAATTCACCGCCGAATTTGCTTTACTCCTTTGAGATTTCACTACAGATGCTCTCCTTCTATTCTTCTTCAATGCAAGGTGAAAAAAGAGGGTTCCAAATACCCTTTTATGTATTTGTGCACCTAACCTTTTTAGCTGCATTAAATACTTTTCCGTAGGAGTTCTGGTAACTTTGTTTTCTAAGACAACAAAAGAAAAAATTATTTGCGGACCTTCTACTTCTCATGTTCCTGCATAAGCGATCACTGATGTATTTGCAAACTTTTATCACAACTATTGACAATTTTTTGCATTTCGGTGCCATCTACCAACAGGGGGGCCAAATGATTTTCCTTGAAAAACTCCCCCTAGGCCAATGGCCTGAGATCAATTTCCGGAGGAATTACTGGAGGCTGCTTCCGGTATGGGCTTATTTCCTTCATCAAATCCACTCTTCTTTACCCATGTTTTCTTCATCTAATCTCTTATCTCTTCCATAGTCACTTTTCCTTTTACTTTTTCATCTTTTTATGAAATTCTTCCTCTGTATACTAGACTTCTTTTGTCCATATTTTTGTTCCTGCAGAATCTTGCAATGTGACCAAATCTATTGCAACTATAACACACCAGATTTATTTGTCTAGACCACTCATTCCACTGATTTCATCTTGATCTGTATTGATTAGCAACATGCCCAAATCTTCCACAAGTATAGCATTTAACATTTCTTAAACTGACAGACATACTTTTGCATTCAATAGACTTGTGACCAAATTTTTTGCAATTAAAACAATGATTGGGAAATGATGGACTACTTGAATTTATTTTACTTCTACACTGAGAATCCATATGACCAAATTTATTACAAGAAAAGAAGTTACCATTAAACTTCTGAGCATTGGTTGTCTTATCGCATACCTTCTTCCTTTGTTCATCTGATTTCTTTGTCTAGAATCCTTATGTTAAGATCCAGAGCTTTCTTCCTTCTCATATCCAGGAACTCACTTGTAATTTTCATCCTTCTATCCTTTAGTCAGCTCATGAAGCTTAGCAAAACTAATCCTAAACTTCTCCTTGTACTCATTTGTAGTAGTGAGTTCATCATTGAGAATAACTATCTGTCTTTCAAGTTCTTGTTCATTGTTTTTAGATTGTTGCAATTCAATCTCCAGTGGAATGAATCCATTATTTACTCTATTGAATTCTTCA
Organism: Sequoia sempervirens; assembly: GCA_007258455.2. Classification (NCBI taxonomy): domain Eukaryota; kingdom Viridiplantae; phylum Streptophyta; class Pinopsida; order Cupressales; family Cupressaceae; genus Sequoia; species Sequoia sempervirens. Next base: position 10,625 of record VDFB02388218.1, on the reverse strand, counting down.
GATTTTTATTTTAAGGATTGGGCCCGATTCTCCTCATTTTTCTTCCTTTCTTCAATCTCCTTAGTCAACTTCATTTCCACAAATTCCATCTCAAGCTTCAGAGTATCATTATTTCTAGCAAGTTTTTCACATTCTTTAGTTATCTCTTTTAGGGTTTGATTTAGGTGAACATCTTCCAAGTTTTTATTTTCTTTTTGCTTCAGTTGATCAAAAAGTTCCTTCCTCTTTTCTCTTGACTCATTGATTTTATCCTTCAATGATTGACTGAATTTCTCAGCATCCACAAGATTTTCTTTTAATTCCATGACTTTTGCTTTAGACTGATCAAGATCATCAAGTGCCACCATAAGCTACTGTTGAAGACCACTAGAGTCCATTGTATTCCAAGATCCACCTCAAGCTGTTAAACTTCTATAGAGGAACTGGCCTCTGATACCAATTTTTGGACTCGAGGAACGCTGAGAGGGGGGGTGAATTAGTGTTCAACAAATTAAACTTTCAATTCAGATCTTAAACCATTTACAACACATAATTTACAAAAATAAAGATGCAAGCACATGAAAAAGATGATCAAAGCACCATAACACCAATATTTTTATGTGGAAACCTTGTTAGGGGAAAAAACACGGTGGAGATTAATCCACAATTTATACTATGTTAAAAGTATGAATAAAAGGGAATGCACTTGCATTCAGGCACACTGCCTAGAGCTCACTACCTTACAAAATTTTTGTGATTACAAAAAACATTGAACTAAGAAGATAGCATCTACAAATTCTTGGATTCAGTTCTGATGAAGCTCATAAAACAAATTCTAAATCTTCTGTCTCATCTTGCAACTCGCTCTACTCTGCTCTACCTTAATTCACAATAATCTTCTTCTTCTCAAGCAAAATTTACTCAACTAATCTTCTGATGTTCACTCATACATCTATTCTACTCTTTTTTCACATTCACACCTTCTCACCACTTCCTCCTATTTTTAAAAATGAAATACCGATCTCATATATATGTCCACTAGCAAAGATTTTAATCACTTAAGTCAGCTTCAACAAAAACATGAAATATTCTCCAACAGTCGGCTTAGATCACAAGTTATATTTAATGTGCACCCACAAAGGTTGGATAAGGCATAGCTAGGACCCAAAACAATATTATCAAACTTAGAAACAATTAAAAAAATACTCCTTATACATCTGAGACACACTACATTCATTGAGATGGCCACAATGAGAAAATAAATAGAAAATAATTCTATTGAATCTCCTAGCTCGTACATCGATTGCTGCAACACCACAAAAATTATCAATAAGGTAACATACATGCTTAAAAAACTTTCCTAGGGATCCACAACGCAAAATGATGATCCAATGAAGCATACAGATTGACTAATTGACTGGATACCCTATTCTTCATGCTTTCTGCCAGTAACACACTGTCTTCTACATTTCCTGCCAGTATAAGTAGATCCTAATCTGTGGACCGAGATAATGACTTCAGTTGCCATCAATGACAACACTAGAAGCCATAAAAAATCTCCCCAAGACATATGCCAACAACAACATCATCAAATTTCAATTTATTTGAACTAGAGATAGAGTTACTTACATCCATTACCAAGCTATTCCAACTTTCCAAGAAAGAACATAAAACCAAGAGAGCCCTCACCTCTTCATCAAAATTCACTTTTATAGAAGTTAACTAATTAGTAATTGTATTAAACTCATTTAAATGATCTATCACATATCCACCTTCAATCATTTTTAGATTAAACAAACGCTTCATGAGAAATAACTTATTAGAGGTTGAAGCTATTTTATATAATTTAGCCAAATTTTCCATTAGATCCATTGTTTTCTTTGATTCTATTATATTGAACACCACGGATAGTTCCAAGCACAACCAAATGGTTCCCAGTGCCTTTCTATCTAGAATATCCCATTCTTCATTAGACATAGTAGTCTCTTTCTTTGTTTTTCATTGTAATGACCGCCACATATCCTTTTGATACAAATAATATTCCATCTCCATCTTCCATAATTGATAATTCCAACTGTTGAAATTCTCAACCTTGAATTTGACTTCTTCCATTGCTCCCACTCAAATCTAGAGGTTTCCTACCAATCAACCAACATACACATGGCTCTTATACCAGTTGTTAGAATTCAAGCGCATTGGAGCAATAAAAATTAACAATTATATGTAGATTAGATAACCCAAAAATAACAATGAAGAATAACACGAAAGAGATCAACACAAAAATTTAACATTGTTCACCCAATATGGGCTTTATCCACAGAAACTCATCCACTCAATGATTTTATTATCTAGTGCAAAGTATATTTTAATCTAACGAATGCCATACCACAACATACATCCCAATCACTTATAACAAGCTTTTTGGAAGCTTCAAGAATTAGGGTTTTACAAAGCCATTTTTTCACTTAGCGAGAAAACCTTGATGTGTTAACATAAAATATTTTTTCAGGGGCTATGCCCCCAAAACCCCTACTATCTAGGGATGCTACCCTTGAACCCCCACTATTTGGGGTTGCTTCCCCCGAACAATCACTTAGGGCCCAAACCAATCCCAAACCCTGGCGAGGATACGCTACAAGTGTACAATATTTGCATGATCAATCACAACATACCAATAGCTTCTAGAGCAAGCTTACTAGTAATCTTGCAAATCATCTTCAACCTCTCGTTAGTAATCTATCCAAGAAATGCAACTTTCCTCTTCTCGCACCTTATCCAAATTGGGATCTCCCTCTAAAGTGTTGTGAGTGACTTACTACATTTAGAAGATGAGACGCCACTCACATGAGTCCATTGGATGGAATAAGGAGTCATTAATGAAGTTTTTCCAACTGAAATTTTTGAATGCCATACCAAATACCACCCCCATAGAGCCAATGCTTGAAAGGACCAATAATTTTAAAGTTGGCAACAATTCATTCGATTTATGGTGAAATTAATGCTTGAGAAATTTAAAATAACATCTCGGTACATGACATCATATCAAAAACATAATATTTTATCCAACTTGACCCCCATGGTGAAGTGATTATAATCATTAGTCACCTCATTTGCTAGCCTGTTTGCTTCCACATTACCCTCTCTATAATATTATTGATGATAAATAATTCAAACTTTAGAGTTTCTAAGTCCAGTTTCCTTCTCCAATAGTGCCTTAAACTTCTAGTTTGATGTGGACCCAAAACAAAGAGAATTAACAACCAAAGATGAGTCACCTTCAATTTTAATTTTTTGATAGCTAATTCCTTGCAAATGATGAGACCATGTATAACCACAAGGAATTATGCCTCATAATTTATACCCAGGGAGAGTGGTTTAGAGGAAATCCTAATCATTAAACCCTTCCAGTCTTTAATTATACAACCCACACCTAAGACTATTGGTTTTCCTCTGGGTGCATCATCAAAGTTTAAATTATACCATCCTGAACCACAAATTTTGTAGGGGCTTCTCTCTTGCACTTCTAGAGTTTTTCACCTAAAAGGAAAAAGGTATCCCACAAAAAACTTGTGGGTTCACTCAAGAATAATGCTAGTATGATTGAAATATGTCTAAATGCAATGTCCTAAATGCAGAGAATTGATAAAAGATAATGAATATTAATGCAAAACCTAAGAAACAAAAGTTGTTTGAAAACACAATGATGTATACAAAATGACCTAAGAATGCAAATAAACAATAACATAAATAAAAGATATTAGAGAGGTGCACCTATAAACTAGAATATGATGCAGAGAGGCTCTGGGATGCTATATATTTTTTGTTGAAGCCAACTGGAACACTTACGCCAAGTTGGGCGACTTAGTCCTGTATTGGGGAGATTCTGCCGGAATAGGTTTTTGCCAAATGGGTGTCCAGAAATGTAGAAATCAATTTTTAGGCCTGACAGTGGGACTAATTCTCCACTAATGGTGACTTAGTTCACCTAGGGATTTTGGGAAATTCGGGGTAGGAATCTGTAGCTATCAGTTTGCACTCCCCTTCCTAACAGGTATTTGGTTTTGAAACTACAAAAAATGGACTGAAAGTGGTCACCAAGCTTCAATTAGGGATTTGTTGACTTGAATGAATTTGATGAGTTGGAAACACCTTTTAACACCTTTCTCTTTGAAAAATATACATACAAGACCTGCAAAACACACATGCAAAGAGGGAAAAAGGGGTTAAGGATTAGAGAATAGGGGTTTGCCTTGGTCAAACTCAAATTTAGTAATCAAACCCTATAAAATTAAATGAAATAGAAAGAAAATGATAAATGAACAACATGAAATGTCACAACTCACCAAACCCTTGATGTAGGAATATGAAGATATGCAAATGGATGCTCCAATGGATGCTTGATTATTCCTTGAATGCTTGATAATTATGAATGAAAGTAAGCTAATGTGTGGATGAATGCACTAAACTAATTGGGGGTGAAAATGAAAGGGAAAACCCTTATTTATACTTGATTTTACAATATTTCTCAAAAATAACACATCACAGGCCGACCTTAAGGTCAAGAGAATAAAATCCCACCAAAAAATTAAAATAATTTTGATTTTTGCGCCCAATGGGACTAAGTCGGCCCAGGTGGCGACTTGGTCCCACCAAAGAAATTTTACTAGGTGTCAAGAATTGAAGTGTATTTAATGATGTTTAATGAGATTATTCTAAAAAATACACTTAAGTAGGGTCAGAAAGTGCATTAAGGGGTCATTTAAACATAAGAAAGGGTTGAATTAGTGTTGAGAAGCCTATAAAAGCATGAGAGTTTGTTACAACTCTTTACAACACTTTGAAATAAGACTTGGTAAGTGATAAAAAGAGGTTATTTAGGTGAATTATAATGAAAGGGTTCTAGAAAAGTGTGAAAGTGGGTTACAACACTTCACAACACTTTTACAAGACATCCTAGAATTCTTAATGTTTCACAAGGGTCCAAAACCTAATGTGAATGTGTTGACCACATTACAACATTAAATCTAGAAAAAATCAAGCCAAAATCAAGCCAAAATCCACGAGAGAGACTCAAATGAGCGTAAAAAATGTCCAACTAGACATTTTTTGGTGACACACATCCATATTGAGGAGGAGAGAATACCACTTGATCCCTGGTCGAGTGAGTTGAAAAGCCTCCAATGCCAATCCATTGTAGGAATCTCAACCCCTACTAATTGAGCCTCATATTGGCATCCCAATCTATGAAGGATGCATTCTTTGGAGTAATTTTATCCAATCTATTACTTATCACTTCTAGAATTGCCATCTCAATCTTATTTTGAAGAGATGGAAGACTCATTTGCTTGTCTTGGAAAATTATTCTATTTCTTTCCTTACATATTTCCCATAAGAGAATAGAAGGATTGGTGATCCAAAGACTACTAAATGTTGCAGACCTTTTTATGTTCAACCAATTTTGGAATAAGCATAGGATGTTGCTTGGTAGTGCACTCGACCACCCTAATTTGGCACAAAGCCATCACCAACATTGTTGGGAAAATGGAAAACTTATGAGCAAGTGGTCCATCGATTCTTACTATGCTTTGCAAAGAACAAACCTAGAAGGACCCTGAAACCCCAATCTTCTGAACTTCTTGAAATGGTGGACAAGGGAAACCCTAGGGTTTTATTCCTAGGATTTGGGCACTTTTTCAAAGCGGGTAATTCATTTACAATTGAGGTAGTGGGGTTTGATAGATTTGGACAAGATATATGACTAAATTACAACCTAAAATTTTAGTCAACCTTCCCTTGACCAAATATGAAATGGACCTAAGGATGAAGTATAATGATTCAACTAGCCTAAAGATGCAAATTGTTGTTTTGATCCAAATACAACAAACACAAAAATTCACATAGAAATTCAGACTGTAGAAATGGACAAAATAGGACATTATGCACATGTGATATGAATTTGAGGTAGATTTCTAAGGACCTAGTCACCCTAGGTGACTATGTCCTAGTAGGACGATCTCAGATCTAATTTCACAATCCTCTAATGCCATATCAAAGCTTTGATTTTTTGCTTGTCGTAATGTTAGATCATTGTTGAATATTTCTATAAATGAGTTTTAATTTGTTGTCAAGATGTACCTGGTTTGATTACAACAATGAATAATTGACCTTAATATTTCTCTCAATCTTCTTCAGATTTGAAACCTACACTTTTAAAGATAAAAGAAGGGTTGTGCCATTTAGGGGCTTGCCTTAGTCAAACCTCGTGTCAGTGTTTCCATTTCCACAATTGCAATGTCAATGATAAATGGATAAATTATAAAAATGAATGATGTATCAACAAAGTGATGCAACTAACCACCCCTCAATGACTTCCTTGAAGGATTGAAGTCATACAAATCTCCTCAAGGCTTGACCATTGCTTGCTTGCTTTGCTTGGATACCTACAAGGGTTAGTCTTCACAAACAATATGATAACAAAAAAATGATTAAAATCACATAAAATTTGACATGATGCTTGGATCTTGAATTTCTGCAATAAATATCTAAAATTCTACTCTTGACTTGTTTGATAATGCTCTTGATCACCAAATTTGTTGATAGTTTTCTACATATCTTTCAAATGATGCAATAACTAGGTGAAATGAAGGGAAACAAGGGAGAATCAATTCAATCAATGTGGAATTCAATGGTATAGTATTTAGACACCCCTATCCTTAAATTTCATTAGAAAGAGAGAAGATCACAAAATGATAGGTTTTCCTTTCAACCTTGAGGCGAGTCGACTCTCTTTTGGGATCTAGAGATCTCAACTTTCTTATGACAAAAATGACTAATTTTCAATGTTTTGGAATGATTTAAAGTGCATTAACTAGATGAATTATATGACCTACTACCTGAAATGCAAAGTTCTATGATAAAAGAAATGAAAATGACAATTTATAGGAAAATTTGAGAAGGGCAGACTAGTGTGTGCACCTATGATAAAAAGTAGGTTTCAGGGCCTATAGTAGGACTGGTTTTCCCTAGGATGAATGGGTCCTAGTGCAGGGGTCCAAAAATAATTTTTCCAATCCTTTGATGCTGGATCTAAGCTTTTGATTCAAAAAGCTGAAAATAAAACTTGTAGGTGAGTTTTTGTAGCTTGACAATAATGATGACAACTTATGCAACTTTGCAAAATTGTTCCTTTGATCAAATTGTTGTCAATTAGATTGCACCCAAACATTAATTAAATCTAGCAATCTGTTGAAACATGGAATGATTCTCTGGCCTGTGGGTTGCCTAATTTTGAGAATCAATCTCCAGAGAGGGCTGGTTCCCTAATAAAACCTCCTAAAATCTAACTGACTTGGCTGGAAAGAGATAGAAAGCTTGCTTGAATTGAAATCCTAAAGCTACGAGAGGTGATTGCACCTAAATGATAATAACTTGCAATTATGACTCACAATAAACTCCTCAAAAACTCTAATCTGCACAACTTGATTTAATAATTTAATCACTTGAATGATTTAAACAGAGGCTTTGATCTTAATGCAAAATTGAGGGAAAACGAGGTTTTCACGACAAAATTTATTAATCAATTAATAAGCACAGTGCATAACCAATGAACTTAAACTAAATTGCATACAAATATGTGAAAAAAGAAGAAAAATCAGAGGTTTCAGAACTGAAACACAATAACTCTTCGATCAAATTCTTCACAAAAACGATGCTTGAAATCTAGAAGGAAAACTCTAAAGTACTGAAACTCAAAGGAATCTTCTGCAATTACACACTTTGAACCCAGAAACTTCTCAGATTAATCTGTAAATAAATGTTGAGTTACAAGATGATTCGCTTTGCAGAGTGCAAAGGCTGAAAAACAAGAACTAGCATTGAAAAAGATAAACTTTTTCAATATATACAAAATGAAGGCACTCCAAAGTGCATGAATAAGCAACTGCAAGTGATCTGAAAGTGAAAAATGACAACTCCAAAGTGAAATCCGAGCACAAGTAAAAATCCCTGAAAATGTGGCTCAAACTCATGCAAAAATGAGTGAACTCAATCTCGAACTGGCGGTCATAAAGCATGAAATCAATCTGCAACTCGAACTGGACTGAAATCCCTGAAAAAGTGGCCTAAAGCACGTAAAAACCACCTCGTTTATATCAATCCGCCCATGCACATTAGAACTCCACCTTCACATGAAAGTCTTCAGTTGAGTCAATAGTTACAACTCAGCACTTGACACTTACTTTCAATTCCACATGTGCATGAGTGAAATTTTAGTATTTTTCCATTTTACAATAGTTGATTTAAAAAATTATTAATTAGTAATAATCTTCAAATACAACTTTACAATATAGAATAAGGGAAAAATAATAAAATAAATGTTTTGCAAAAGAATATTTTTTTCCTTATGACTCCTCATAATAGCATTCCAATCTCATACTTTGCCAATCAAAAGTCAAGAAGACTCAAAGTCCTCTCACATGTTGTCGGCCTCTTCATGCAATATATACATATCATGTAATATATGATGAAATATATACTTTTTCCTCCAAATGTTATTTTGGCCTTAGTGATTTCATGGCTTTGGTGATCTCACGGGCCTCTTTAAATCATTAGGCTTCATTGACTTTGAAGTCAATACCATGGTGACAATATAATGAAATGATTTTCTTAAAAGAAAGGTCAAAAACACCTATCAAAATTCAAATTAGGGCTATCCCTAATCATTTCTCCATTCACACTTTGCATTTTGAAGAAGAAAATGAGCGTCGCCACTGGAAGAGACAAGGTTTCGACTGAAACTATGAATTTCACCATTCGAGCTGCATCTGAGTGATATTTTCCTAAGATTTTGAAGGATAAAAATGCAGAGGTAAGTTTACTTCATGGCAATACTGAGAATCGAGTTCCATTCTGAGTGTATTTCAGTCTTCTTTGGCCACGGATTTCACCATTTCCTGATGTATTCCTTTATTATTTCTTTGTTCTTTGTTGATCTCTGTATTTGCTGATACTGAATGCGTTTTTCTTTTGGAGCCTTAAAGGCATGGATGTAACATAATATTCTGGTAAACAAATCTCTTGCTTTGAATCACCATTAAGCTTGAACCCATTATTTTTTGATGGGTATTTATTCTTTCCATATTTCCTAGGCGTGTAGTTTTCTAATGACCACAACTGTAGCATTCATTTCTGATATATTTGATCCTTGGTGTGCATTTCTACTGGTAAAATTTGAAATAGCTCAATGAACAGCATGTCAATGATTGTTTTATAAAAGAACCACAAATTCTCTCTGTATTGAAGGCCGCGACTGCTGTGATAATTCTGGGTATTTGTGATCTCATGGATAGTTGAGATTTCTGTTAAATGGTATTCATGCCTTGTTTATGCTTCATTTTATAACAACTCGCGGCCTTATTGTACCTCTTTCCATGACTTTTCTGCATTTACTTTCTAAAAGTGATCAAAGGAAAGCAAAAGATCTCAGTTAACCTTACTCTCCATTGTAAATGTATGTGATATGTAGCTCGGCATGTGCTTGACTGTCTCATTCTCTGTATAAAACTGCTCAAACATTACTTTGTTTATGCTTATGTAACTACTATCAGCAGTATCACAACTACCTACACTATGAAAAGATCATTCTAGATATCATAAAATGAATGCCATTTGATTACCTTCCTACATTCTCTGACCTTTATACTGCTGACAGTATGTGCTTGTATAATGAACATCAGAAAATGGTATGCACTCATGATGTTCCACTGTAGTAAACATACTTTTCCTCAAACTGTTGCACACAGATTTATATGACTTGTCTATGAATTATACTCTTGATGGGCAGAATTACTGTTCTGAGACATCCAAATACTGTCTTATGATTCAAGATTCCTATTTTTTAAGAACTCAAAAGATTTCTTTTCTCCTCCAATCATCTCATTAATCCTTCACGTTTTCAATCTATTAATCTTCCTCATTGTTATGGCTTCTCGCTTCTTGCTTGTTTTGACTAGCTTCCAACATATGATCCTTGAAAAGATAAAAATTTATTGCAGTAATTCATCCTTGACTCCTTTTGAATACCTTCCGGACATATAGCAAATGTGGCTGTCTACTTAATGACACCACGCTTGAAAACTGCTCATTCAAAGTAGTAATGATTATTCTTTTGAGTATCTCCAGCATCTTTATGAATGATGAAAGGTTTTTCCTTTGCTATCTCTTAAGAATCTAAATGCATGAATACTCTGACTCTCTTCAATGTAAAGAGGCTCTACACTTTATTAAAAAGCAATGTAAAAATGCCAAACAGAGCTAAAACAAAATTTCAATGAAATGATGAACTTTTAACATTAAAGAAATTAAAATTCTGTAGCTACTGTTTTGAATATCTTTGTAAATAGCGATTACCATTGAAAATAGGCACTCCATTTAATGTCAATGCTGAAAACTCATACTCCATTGCTGTCTCACTGACATCTGTAACACTGTATGCCGGTTTGATTAAAGATGATGCATCTGTATCTTCCGTTATTCTTGAATGCTGACTTAAGACAAAAATTTGCAGCCTTCTGTATGAAGAGCAAGGTTATACTGTATGCTCAAGCCGCTTGTCCTAAATCTCTTTGACAACTGATGTTTCATTTAAT
>VDFB02388217.1:0-22430 GCA_007258455.2 Sequoia sempervirens | reverse complement strand
TAACACAATGGTTACAATTCTTCCAAAGTTAAATAATCAATTGCATCACTGCTACAAACATATTGTTGACTTAAGAAAAGTGTCATCACAATTTCACATGGGATATCCTAGTAAGTCTTTCTAGATCTCGACCCCCATCTTGGGATATCCTAGAAACCTTTAACAACACTCGACCCCTCATGCAAACCAATGTGGAATCAGTTATCTCTCATAAAGATGAGATAATGATCTTGCCATTCTAGTCCTTCTCATCTCATCCCAAGTCTATACAAGCCCTTGTGTCCATGAGCGAGGAAAAATTAATCTTGTTAAGTGTTTGATGCAACCTAAACCTCTAATAAGTTTATTTACGTTATCACTAAATTAACTAACTTACAAAGAGTTTCCTTGACACCACTTTGTGTGTCGGCCCTCATTGTAAGCCACTCCTCTAAGACAACATGTGGAATAACTCCACAACCCAAGGGTACATAAGTACGACCTAAGGAGAATGACTCCCTATCCATGACATAAAGCCCACACATCCTGTTCATGTTAACTAGGTAAATAACTGGATCCAACAAGATGCACTACCCAAGGAAAAACAAAGGTTGACTAACACATTACAACAACCCTCAAACTCAAAAGGAAACCCAATCTGGAAGACTTACATAACATTTAACTCTATTTTCTCAACATCATGAAAGAGGGAGATTACATAACGAAAGGGAAATTTGACGATTTAATCACTTACTTTAGGATTTCCTAAATCCAAGCCAAACAATGACATATTGCATGTAATCAAATACAAATAATTAAAACTATTTGCAACTACTCAAAAGTAATTAAAATTACAATTGCAATATTGAGGAATTTAAAACTAATAATTTATATCCCTATTTTCCAATTACCCATAATAATCAAAATCAGCTTTTCAAGTAAAGTCATTTATTATAAAGTCAATTTTATTTCTCTCTATGATTATAGAATAATCATTTAAAAATCTATATATTTAAATATTTAAAAAATCATTTAAATATATGTCTAAAACAAAAATATCATTTTATATATTCCAACTAAATAAAAATAATTCTCTATTATTTAAAATATATATATATATATATATATATATATTTAAATAATAATAATAAATTATTTATTTAAATTATAATATATTATATATATATAATATATAAATATTATAATATATAATATATATAATATATAAATATTATAATATATAATATATTTATTATATATTATATAATATATATGATATAAAATAATACAATAAATAAATTAAAATTAAAAAAGGTCACCTCTTGGGCCCACAGCTGCCCCCAAAGGGGAGAGTAGGTGACGAGCCAAGGCTACACCCACCTCCCTCGTGGAGGTTTGCATCATTGCAAGGCTCTTCCCACACATATGTGTGGGAGCGCCACAACGCCCTCCAATGGGGCGCAATTGTGTGCAGCCTTGGGCTACACCCCCACACACATACCCAGCATAAATATTTTTTTTTATTTATATTTTAATTCAACAATAAAACCCCCTCCTTCTGGGGATTTTCTCAGAAATTTTTGACAGTAAAAAAAAAAATTTGAAACAATTTTTTTTCCAGAATACCCAAAAACATATTTATAATATACATATATATATATATATCAACAGTATATATATATATATATACTTATATATTTATAAATATATATATAAATTTTCCATTTACAGTCAAATTGTGCAGCTTCTCAACAGAATTTTTTTTGCAATAAAACTAATTTATCAACACAATTTCTTGGTTTAAATTTCATATTGATATGAACTATTTCCAATCCAAAATAGAGGTTTTCAAATTTCATTTTGCTTTCTTTCCATTTGTCTATTGTTGAAATTGAAAATTTTTGTTGCAAGCTTTGTTTTTCAACAACAATCTAAATTATTTTCAAGATTTAAACAAGGTTTTCAAAAAGATTTCCAAGCAAGTTTTCAAATTGAAAAATGCAATTTTCTAAAACAATAAGCAAGGAAAACCTGTGATCTACAGCTTGAAGGAGAGTTTGAAGAAGATAGTTGAGCTTCCCTGCAAGAATATTTTCCAAAGCTTTTTTCCAAATCCTCACCCAAAATCCAAAATGCATCAACAAATCATGAAGAACTCTCCTTCCTTTTTTTCTCACAACCAAATTTTAAGAATGAAAAGCCTTCTCTATTTTTTCCCCAAATTTGGTCAAATACCCTAAAATATCCCATCCACCATAGTTATTGCAAATTTGGAGATATTTGATTTTCTTTTTTAAAAATTTAAAACCCAAAATTTCTTTCAACATGACTTTATTTCATCATTTCATTTTTCTAAATTTCTATTTCAAAAGAATTTAAATGCTTTTAAACATTTTCATTTCCAAAAGAATTTCATACATTTAAAAATTTCTTTTCACAAAAAGAATTTAAAACTTTTAAATTTTTAAATTTTCAAAAAGAATCTAACACTTTTAATTCCAAGATGGATAACTTAATTCAATTACTCACAATTAATTTAATTAATCAATAAAATAAATATAATCCAAGATTATATTATTTTATTAATTAAATTAAATTAATTAATAAAATAACTAACATTTCTAACATTACAACCAGATATATTTAATCATCAATTTAACTACACAAGCCATTTATTTACCTTTATAATTTGAAATTAAATAAAAACCAAGGTGAAATGGACAACATTAAAACAACTAAACCCGACTACAACCCGACGACACACTATGACCAGGGTGATGACTTGGCACGGAAAACCTAGCTACTATCTTCAATCGATTACCGTTGGTCAATGGACACGCTCAAACCTGTGAAATCAGGTGGAGTCGATGTCCTGTCAACCTGCGAACAAAGAGTATATCGAACATGCATATATATGATATAATAAAACACACCGTGAAGAGGAAATCTCAGAATCGTAGGGTGCTCGCAAGCGAGTGATACAATCCCATCCCCTTCACCAATACAGACTTTCTAACTGACGAGTCTAACATCAATAATATAATCAAAAGCATAAAGCATCATTAATTAAATATCTGCTAAGCTAATTCAAAATAGGCCATAATGATAACATCAGAGTAAAATTCCATCACATTAAAATATAACATACGCATCGCTTAACAGTTTGTGATCAAATAGAACCAAGTACCATAGTCAAAAAGCAGAACAAAGCATAACAAGAAAACATTGTACAATCAAAAGAGCCAAAATGGAGGGTGCTACAATATATAATTCATTTCATATTCATGTTTTAGGCATAACCATTCTATAAATATCCATCTCCCTCAATAAATCATTTATAAATCTATAGTCATTAAAATATTATATTAGTTATCCATAATCATTCGTTCATTGGCATAAATCATTAATCCATTTCACTTTAACCATTTGCATAATCATGCATTAATCTAGTTGCATATCCCATTTACCCAATTCATTACAATATTGCACATATTCATTAATTTACCCATTTTATCTATTTACCATTTGCATGCATTTTTCCCACTTCAGTCATTTGTCCCACATCTCTCCCGTAACTTGGATTCACCCTGTGAATTCATCTATAAAATCATGCTTCCTCCTCACTTTCAACACACAACTCCGGTTTCATAATTTTCAAATCCAATTCTACATCACCTCTTGTGCTTTTACTCATAAAATTTGAACAAAGACAAGATATTGAAGAGAGGATGACAATGGAGTTATCTTTCCTTTGGAATGCATTTTCTTGGATTTCTTAGAAGTAATATTTTGTTTTTGCATTGTGTTTTCATTTTGGAAAAACTCTATTGATATGTTGTTGAATGCATGATTTTGATTTTGTGAATTCAATTCAAGTTTTTCAATTTTCAGTTGCACATTATGATGAACCCAACGCAAAGAATATTATAGCTGCATTTTCATATATTTGATCATATTATCGTTGTAGTTTATCATTTTATAGCTACATTTTTCATAAATCAAAAATAAAAATAACAAAAAAATCTATAGACCTTTTAATCTTTGACAGGGATTTTGCTCAAAAGTTGTATTTGTTGTTTAAAACATTTTTTTTTTGCGAACCTTTAATTTAGTCAAGAATTTCTCTAAGCACGTGTCACGCTCAATTGTTGGAATTTCTTTTCTTTACTTAAATGGAGATATAATATATAATTTACGGAATCTTGTCATTTTGTTTTGAGATTTTCGATGCCCGAATCTGACCCAAATACAATTTTTCTAGCCATACCAATGCCACTGCAATTTTGATTCGAGTAAAATTAGGTAGAAAGCTTTATTCAAGCTACTTGAAATGTATTTCTTTCACGTAGGAAGGCATATCCTTCACATTCAAATCTTTTAGCTCATTATATCAGCGTGATCCTACTTAATCCTTCACCAACCAATCCAAATAGTCAAGTCTTTAATACGGCCATTTGGACAAAGTTGATACCATTGGATGCTCCTGATGGAATGTGTTCCCTAAAGTGGCTCAAATAACCAATGCGATGTGCGTTGTCAATTCATTCCTAATAGTTATTTCACCCACTTTGTTTCGATAAGGAATGTGAAAGCTAACATTTTATATTGGGAAGAGGGAGCGTAGTCTAGAGTACTTTGAGTTTGGTTTCTCGGAGTTTCCAGGGTAAAACATCTTTGCTGCCCACATTTTGGACTGCTTATATATTTTGTTGTGACCGATTCCCCTCAGGCGACTACTGGTAATGATCAATAATGAAAATGTTAAAACTTGTGCTCCTTTCCAATCTCCATGGCGTTTCAGGTGTCTAAATCACAACATTTTCTATCTTGACCAAATACTACAATAAATTTATTCCAAAGGCATTTGCTATTTTGAACATATTCTACAATCATTCCATTTTCAACATATTCTACAAATTGATCAATTTATTTTGCAGTCGGTCAGTTTTCAACATGTTGATTTATTCTGCAGTTGGTCAATTTTCAATTTTCAGTTTAGAATTAGATTTAGAATTTGATTTAGTTTTTTAATTTTTGCATTCACTTTAGAATTTAATTTAGTTTTAAATTTTAATTTTAAGTTTTTCTTTAGAATTAGATTTAGTTCTAAAATTTGTTAATTTAGAATTAGATTTAGTTTTTAATTTAGAGTTAGAGTAAATTTAGATTTAATTTGGGTTTAATTTTAACTTGATTTTAAATTTAATTTAGATTTAATTTAATTTTAATTTAGAATTTAATTTAGTTAATTGTAATTTAGACTTAATCTTAATTTAGATTTTGTTATAATTTAAAGCTAATTTTAATTTAGATTTACTTTTATTTAATCTTATAGTTTAGATTTTAAATTTAATTTAGATTAACTTTCAATTTAGATTGGTTTTTTTTAATTTTAGATTTTTAATTTAGATTGACTTTTAATTTACATTAGTTTTTAATTTAGATTAGATTATCTTCTAATTTTAGATTAGGTTTTTAGATCAATGTTTAATTTAGATTAACTTCTAAATTTAGGGTAATTTCTAACTTTAGATTAGTTTCTAATTTTAGATTTAGATTCATGTCTTTCTCCTTCATAATTTAATTGTTGATTTTGTGGCTATTTTTGGGCTTCTTTCTTGTGCAAGTTCGCATGTCAGAGACTCGAAGGTTGAAAACATAAACACACGTTTGCCAAGGCTGAAAATCAAAAAATTACTGACATTTGATGTAGAACGTTCGTTGAAGACTTGATTTTGAAACTGAATGTTTGTATAGCTTAGACCACATTTCATTTGGTGCTTAAAAAGAACAACTATATTTTTTCACATAGATTTAACTAGGGGGTTGACAAACTTCTATTTTTTGTGCTTGTAAGATGGTAGGTATTATGCTCTCACATTGTGCAAACTTGGTGATCATAAAGCCAAACCCATCTTTTTTTTTGTTGATCCCTTAGAGGGGCCTGCCTTGAAAGAGGGAACAACTCCAACCAGTTGTTTGCTCGGGTTGGTATATAGATGGATAAGACTAAACTGTCAAGTCCTCATGGTATGTAGGTCTTAGCCATGCAGTGTCACTCGAAATAGGGTGCTACCATTAAATGTATAAGAGCCCCTAATAGAGTGATTAAAGCCTTAAGTGGCTTGTTGGACGCTCGCAAGGTGCCATGTCCTTGAGTATTCACTAAGAACCACCATTTTAGTAGCCAAAATATTTCTATTTGCTGGCACAAGAGGTCAGACCTCCGAAGTCATCCCACACTTTCGTGGTTCATTATAGAGATGACAAATTTCTTGAGATCCTTTTGGTCTTAGGGAATTTGGAACTTGGTATGCCTAAGAAGTGAGTGTCATGGAGGGGATTCAGTGCTACCAAGTTCCTATGTCATCCACTCTGAATAGGCGTAGCTGGAGAAATCCAAGTGAGAACCCAGCAAATATTGTCTCTGTCGGCCTAGGATTTGTGCTTGTATTGCAACAATCAAACAACGTTTTGTCTATTGTGTCTTGCGTGTGTGTTCAAAAATCATCTCAAACAAACACCACACTTGAAATTGACGACATTCAAACCTTGACATAAACTAGGCAAATACATCCAAAACAAGCTTGACATTCAATCTATTTGGACCAAGGACTTGCTCACTTCATTCATCCATCACCTCATCTTTTTGCATTAAACATTCCCTATAGGTCTAAACTTTAGATCATCTTTTTAGCTTGCATTAACCTCTTGCATAAACCTCTTGATTAGGAAGCCCATCAAAATTAGACTAGACTATAGCCTCGAATATGTACTCTCTAGACCTTATCTTTCAAACAAAATCCATCCTAGTCCTCGTCATTTAGGTTGGTTCCTCAGTTCATCAGTCCAATTTGAGACCACCTTGTCAGCATATCCTACCAATCTTTACTATACCCAAGGTCATTGACAATCAGATTACTTTCTATACCTATCTTATTTTGATTAGCAACCATATCTTAGGTTTTAACTATCATACTAGGTCATACTATTACATCCCTTGATTCCACACTTTGCATACCTTAGTCCTAGACTATCATCACCTTGACTCTTAATCTAGGCATTGTTATTAGGCATCCCTATATATTCAAAAATCCCAAAAAAAATAGTTGCATTGCATTTAGGCATACCTTATTGAAAAAAACCAAAAACATAGTTTTAGTCTCATATCATTCACCTTCTCTTTGCAAGTCCTTTCATGATTGAAACTAGGTCACAAAGAAGATGAAAATACATGGCTTCCCCATTGAATAATGAATTTGTTAACCCATTTGCAAACTCATCACATGGGACACCTAGACCCTACAAATCCCTATTAGAGAAATTTGTCACTAGAGACCAAAATGGAAACATTATCATAGAAGAACTAGAAGTTGTTTCCCAAGATCCTAAGTTTGCCTCTTTTGTGGATGAATTCTTAGCACAAGACCCTCAACGTTTCCTATCCAAAATATTGATAGAAGGTGCCACATTACCTCCTGGTTTTGATGTCAATACATTAAGAGTGTCATCCACATTCATCAACCAAACTCAAGGAAACAATACAACTGTCTCTAGCAACTATATCCCACAAGTTAATACATCAATACTATTAGGAGGAGGCACACAAGATGCAACAACTCACACCTCCTTATTTGGCACACAAGGCATTATACAAGGTAAAACACAAGAGATGACCTTTAACACAATGCAACCAATGATACAATCCCTAACACAGTCCATGTCGCAATCCCTTGGTTCTAAACCTAATCCATTTAATAAAAACACCATATCTTCAAATCCATTTGGAACATCAAGTGCCACAAACACTATATCTTCAAATCCATTTGGAACATCAAGTGCCACAAACACTATATCTTCAAATCCATTTGGAACATCAAGTTCCACAAACACTATATCTTCAAATCCATTTGGAGCATCAAGTGCCATGAACACCACATTGTCAAACACATTTGTATCATCTAGGGCCTTGAACACCATGTTATCAAATATTTTTGGCACAAATAAAAGGACTAGAGTTCGTATCCATGGAAATAACATAAACACCAATGTGCCACAAGTCCCTAACACAAATGTTCTTCAAACAAATCCTCAAGGATCTTCCCAATTCAACACTCAACATACACAAGGTCCAAATACTTCTAATATTTTTCAAACACAATCCAATACTCACATCCCAAATCAAATTTTCACCTCACACATTCCAACTCATACTACACACATCCCTCAAATCCAAATTTCTACATCGACTTACATCCCGACCATTACTCATACCATCCCGACTTCGAACAACACCAACATACCATCCCTTCAACACATTGGATTGCAAAGTATAAACACTAGCCCTTACCAAAATACAATTGCAAACGTCGTAGGTACAACACTCACACCATATGATTTCCTATCCAATCAAATGTTGACCTTGCAAAAGCAAATGGAAACCATGACATTGTCAAATAAGAAAACTTACTCTATCCAAGAGTTATGTCCTTTCCCATTTGATAGGACATTATACATGCCTCCTTTTCCTCCAAATTATGTCATGCCAACTTTTCCTAAATATAAAGGAAGAGGAAACCCAATTGAACATGTGAGGGAATTTCATATGACCTTGATTGACATTGCTTCAAAACAAACATATTTAATGAGACTATTTCCTAGGAGTCTCACAAGACATGCTTTAGAATGGTTCTCTCACCTACCAATAGGCATACAATCATGGGATGAACTTGTTGACAAATTTATCACCCACTTTTCCTTCAATATCAAAAATGACATTACTATTGCTACCCTATGCCAAACTAAACAAGAAGAGGGTGAAGCTTTAATAACATTCTTCCAGAGATGGAGGAGTTTAGCTAGCCACTGTCCTATTGAAATTCCTAAAAAAATAGAAAATTATCATGTTCATGCAAAACCTGAACACAAACTTAAAATATGCATTGGAGGCTAATTGTTGTTCCATATTTGTCAGCCTTGTTGAAAAAGGGGCCATCCTTGAGAAAACCCTTATAGCTAAAGGGGAAATTAAAACTTATACCAAGATAGAAAATGCCCAAGGAACATCAAATGATAAAAACAAGTTTTGGTCTCGTAACAAGAATGTTACTAATGATGGAATCATAGATGCAAAAGCGGTAAACAAAACAAGTCCAACATTGACTCTCAAAGCACCCAACATGAATAATAACACACCATATGTTTCCAACCAAGCAGCTAACGTAATACAAAATAATCAAGGATGGGGAACCCCAAGACAACCAAGGCAATACCCACATAGACAATACACTCCTTTAGCAAAACCAATTGAATTTTTCCTAAAAAGGCTAGTACAGTCAAAGGTCATACAGCTCCTAGAGCCCAAACCATATGATCTAGGACAATTCAAACCCTCTTGGTGGGATGGCAATGCTTTCTGTGAATATCACCACATCAAAGGGAACAAGACCTTGTCATGTCATCAATTGAAGAACATGATTCAAGACCTAATTAAAAATGGTACCATAGAGGTCAAAGGACAACAAAAAACTTCCAATAAAGACCATATGATTTTCAAGAATCCATTGCAAGACCATGGAAAACCCCCTAGTTTGGGTCAAAAGATAGACAACCACGCAAATTATACCAACGCCTCTTTTGACTACAAAATTATTAACCACCTCTGAGCTGTTGATGATCATGTTAATACAATCACCATTAAGAAGCAACTTAAAAAATTTGTTACCACCCGTAGAGCTAAGATTACTATATCTAATCCTCCTTCAAAGCAATCACAATCTAAATCCCAATACAACCTTGTTGACCAATTGGGGAAGACACATGCACAAATTTCCATCCTTGAGCTTCTGCGCATATCACCTGAACACAAAGCTATCCTTGATAAGGCTCTGAAAGAAACCTTTGTCCCTACTGACCTAGACATGAACCGATTTGAATTTGTGGTTGGATACTTGGCCAAATCCCACCATGTCTCTTTTTCTTCTAAAGATTACTCTACATCCAAGTCAAACCATAATGATCCATTGCACCTTCAGGTCTTCATAAACAACAACAAGGTTAGATGAGTCCTAGTAGATGGTAGAGCTAGATTGAACATTTTCACTTTAAAACTAGTAAAGGCAATGGGCCTATCTAAAGCATGTGTAGATAGAACTAAGAGAATTGTCATCAAAGCCTATGATGATGAAGAACGTTCTTCTAAGGGTATTATCATATTTCCTATCAAGATTGGACCTGCATCACTACATACCACATTCCAAGTCTTGGATCTTGAATTACCATACAACCTAATCCTCGGTTGACCATGGATCCACTCCATGAAAGTCATCCCATCCACATACCATCAATGTCTGAAGTTTCCTTATAATGGTACTGAAATCACAATCATTGGCGATCCTGATCCCTTTTCATATTATGCCAATTTGAGAGGGATCCCTAAACATCAAGTGCCTATAAACCATGAAGTTGCAACATCTTCTCCATCCTATTACGTTGATCCATCTACTCTACCTAAATTCTCCACATTCACCATTCCATCCGTTGATCCCAAGATTCAGATCTAGGACAAGAGGTGTGGGGAATATCATATGACTACTTCCTATTGCATCACCAAACTACCAAAGTCTCCAAAATCCTATGGTGAGCCCATCTATAAGATGGAACCTAATGTTGTCATCAAAATTCCCCCCACCACTACCTTCATAAGTTGGGGAGAATTAAACATAGAAGAGATTGATGATATTTCAGACTCCAAATCTACAAAGATGAAGAAGATTTGCAGCCACTACCGATAGAATAATATGGTAAAGGCTTTCAATTCATGAATCAAAAGGGTTATGATGGAATCAGTGGGCTCAGCATACATAAAAATGGAATGAGAGAACCCTTGATACCTCTTAAACGACCAAAGAACTTGGGGCTAGGATTTGTACCAATTAGGATTGGTGCTTCAAGTACTAAGGTGCTTTCAAATAAGGATGTGAGTGCTTCAAAAGATGTCAAGAAATTTGAAAACCCTACCAACCTCTCTGATAGTGACACTGACTCTAATGAATATGAGTGGGATTCTTGTACCACCAGTGGCTATGAGCTCGACTATGTCTTTCATGAGTCTAATACACCTCGCCCATCCTTTACCAACCTCATGGATATTAATATCCGCATTGATTCCTTTCATGAACCTGACCCACCAAAGACCACAAATGAAAGAGCATGGATAGAATCCTTTTGGGACCTTGATAATACATTTTTCTTTACCCTATCCATTGCTTCCCCATCCTTCAGTAATACCGATGATGGCATTTCCCTCCTTTACTCGCAATTAGTCAATTGAGACCAGAAAGATCCACCCACTTTGGACATATTTGAAAATGATGAAGCCATAACTCAATTCATGGGACTACGAGAAGGCATACCACATGGGGACCATAAGGCTGGTTTTACTATAGATCTTGATGTTGCAACATATTTTGGCAAGATTGTTCCACGCTCTAGTCTCAAAAATAATAAAAATAAAATGAAAAATGAAAAAAATAAAGTAAAAAATGAAAGGTCTTTAGGTGAAAACTGCAAGGCACCTTTTGACCAAGAAAAAATAAAAATAAAGGACGTATCCAAGGGTGAAAACCTCTCTGAGGCACCAAGGATGGAGGGTTGGACTTTCTTCCCGTTAGTCAAGAGAGATCCCTGATGTTGATTGAAGAAGTAATGGAAGTCAATATAAGTATAATAGAGAATCCTAAGATTGTTCTCTTTATAGCATCCCTAATAGAAGAAGAAAAACCTGAATTTCAAGACTTTTTCACAAAATGTCAAGTCAATTTTGCATGGTTTTATGCTGACATGCCTGGGTTGGACCCCACATTGGTCCTGCATCATTTACCATTGCTTCCAAATGCAAAGCCTGTCAAAGAAAAGCTTAGAAAAATGCATCCTCAGATAGCTCTACTAGTCAAAGTTGAACTCAAGAAATTATTGGATGTTGGTTTCATAAGACCTATTGACTATACATACTAGATCTCAAACCTTGTACCAGTGAACAAACCAAATGGACAAATCCATATTTGCACAGACTTCTGTGACTTGAACAAAGCATGTCCAAAAGATGACTTCCCACTTCCTAATATAGACATCATAGTATATCTAACAACAGGCTACGAGATGTTGTCCCTCATGGATGGCTTCTCAGGGTATAATCAGATCTGTATCGCTCTTGAAGATTAGCATAAAACATAATTCACTTGCCCATGGGGTACATATTGTTAGAATTCCATGCCCTCCAAACTAAAAAATGCAAGCCCAACCTATCAGAGAGCTATGACCACCATTTTTCATGATCTCATGCACACATTGATGGAAGATTATGTTGATGACCTTTTGGTGAAATCCTTGACATGTGGTGATCATTTAAGAGTCCTGGAAAAAAAATTAAAAAGGCTTGAAGAATATAAAGTCCGCCTAAATCCAAAAAAATGTCTCTTCGTCGTGACATCAGGAAAACTCTTAGGATACATAGTTGTTAGAGTAAAATGTTCTTTACTTAATTATTTTAATTAAGTTATCTTTTATATTTCTCTTAAGATTAACTTAGTTTGTATTTTGTAGGCATTTAATAATTATTCTAATTATTAAATGCTCCCTTTTAGGTTACACTTTAGGGTTTTATGATCTCCTTCATAAGGATTGATCTCATTGTATTATATCACTCTCTCTGATTAATGCATCTTTAGCTTTCAAAGCACCCTTTGTTTTTTTGTCTCCATCTCTTCCTTTCAGTGATAGGTTATTTGCATGCAGGGGATTTTCAAGTTCTATGAAGTTGGCTTTCTCAACTTCTACTACCACTTCCTATTCATATTTTGAGGGATTCACAAAGCTTCAAGGGTTTGGGGTTTTCCTTTTTTTGATCCAGGGCATACCCGTTTTATCGAAGCATTTTTTAGCCCAAACAGACCTCGCCTTTGTGTTTGCAATGGCTCAAAACCCCAAGATTGACTATAAATTTGTCTGATTTGGTGTGGTTGTTCGTGAGGCAAAAAAAATTACCTGACAGGCCATACAGCCTGCTAGGTACAAGATACGATATTTGGTTTTACAAAGAAAAAAAAAATTAAAATTATATTTTGCACTTTTGATTTTATTAATCGGGCTTTTTTATCAAATATTGGGCATATTATATTGGTGGCATTTTTTATTTAAATGGGGATTGTTTGTTTCTGTGAACTCCTTTTGGTACTATCGTACCTCCATCAATAGTCCTTGTCAACCATCACTCCTTGTCACTGACATATTTTCCCTACCTCCCCATTGGCATTCTCTCTAGCTCACCAGTCCTCTATTCCCGTCGGCTCCTACACGGCACCCTCTACACTCGCCCACTGGTTTCATTTTTTCACACACCATCGTCTACCCACTTTTACTCTCCTTACACCTTCTCTCCCTCCTGAGCTCCTTACTATTCGATCTCTGGTCACATCGTCAGCTTGGGGATGCTCCTTTGTGAACAGGTGGCGCCAAGAGCAGTGCCACCTTATCACCACCTACGCACCACCCCGTCACTGCTTGGGTGGCGCTTTTATTTTTTGCTTTGATTTGACCCCTGGTCATATGACGGACTAGGGTCTAGCACCGAAGGAGCTGATTTTTTGCCCCTCTTTAGCCTTGTCATACCCTGGAATGTCATTTTACAACCCTTTTTTTCATTTTCACATAACTTTTGATCTCAAAGGCAAAATTTTTGAAATGAGATATCACCAGAAAGCTGGAGAGCCTAATTTTCTCATGGTGCAGTTAGTTTTTAGAGATTTTGTTGTTTGGTTGGATGTTTTTCCTGTTGAAATCAAATATGTTGTTTCACTCTCGAGCTCATAACTTTTGATTTGTTCATCCATTTTTTGGTGATCTTTTCAGCATTAGAAAGGTCTCTCTGAGCTCTTCAAAGTTACTCATGCACTTTTTCTAGATTTTTCTCCAGGAATAATTAATTCAGATTCTTGTGTTTTGGCACTCTGGTTAATTACTTGGATATGTTGGCACCTGGAATCTTTTTGTTCACATGGGATGGCTTCATTTGGGTAGTATTATATGTTTTTTTAGTAGTTTGTCCTTTGTGGGAATTTTGAGCATCATTTGTAAGCAATTCTTCTATGTAAATGCACTGAGATAAAGCACCACACTATTGTACATGTATTTTGGGGATTTCACACATAAGATTGTGTCATGTTTTGTACTCACACTGTATTATAAAGTGTCATGGGGGAGTTGTGTAGTGCCTTTGTTATTTTCCCTCACACCTTTGTCAAGTGAGCATCCCTCCAAGACAACAGAGAATCCATGTGATTCTAGCCTCATGCATGCATGCCTTGTTTTTGCACACTCTTTTTCAGTTGAAGGTACTTTCTTGTGCACTTTCAAATGTTGCTTCTTCTCCTTCATGCACTACATGGTGACACATAGTTTCAGTGGATCTGTCATGACCCTCCCAAGTCAACATTATGGTGGGATATTATACTATTCATGCTAATGCTTCCTTGGTTTCACTTTGGAAGGAACCTTTCATCCTCAGTTGATCAGTGTTTGGCACCTGTATTTTCAACATACATTGTTGAGTAGTGTTGTTGGGGTCACTCGTACAGATTCATTTTCCATCTGCATTTTCAATTGATAGATGTTTTTCCTTTGTTTCCATATGATCGTTGTTCAAGTAGTGTCGTTGGGGTCACTCATGCAGATTGTTGTCTTCTTGATCCTGATCATTCTATCTTCAGAGGAGGTTCTTCAACACCATAGCAGTCATCTTTTGACAGTTGTTTGTAGCTTCTTCCCACTTCAGTGATGTTCTTCATGTCTTGTGCATCTATTTTTGGAGAGGAGTTTTTCCCACTTGGTTTTCTCCTTTACTCCTCTTTATAGAGATTTGGTTGTGATTGGGTACCTCATCAGGCCTAGTTGTCGGGACCCAAGCTTGCTTTCTAGCTTGTAGTTGCATTGCTTTCATGCATTTAGTTTGTAGCTACTCCCTAAGTTCATCTTAAGGGGGGTGTTAGAGTAAAAGGTTCTTTACTTAATTATTTTAATTAAGTTACCTTTTATATTTCTCTTAAGATTAACTTAGTTTGTATTTTGTAGGCATTTAATAATTATTCTAACTATTAAATGCTCCCTTTTAGGTTACACTTTAGGGTTTCATGATCCCCTTCATAAGGATTGATCGCATTGTATTATATCACTCTCTCTGATTAATGCATCTTTAGCTTTCAAAGAACCCTTTTCTTTTTTGTCTCCATCTCTTCCTTTCTATGACAGGTTATCTACATGTAGGTGATCTTCGGGTTCTGTGAATCCCTCAAAAGATGAATAGGAAGCGGTAGGTTTGAAGCTCTAATACCAAAAAAATGTGTCTTCGTCGTGACATTGGGAAAACTCCTAGGATACATACTTTCCCATAGAGGAATGGAAGTGGACTTGAAAAAAGTAAAAGCTATATTAGATATGCACCTCCCCCAACAGGAATCAGTCAACTTAGGATATTTCAAGGCCGACTTTAGTCCATAAGATGCTTCATTGCACAACTTGCACATAAATGTCAACCTTTTTAATATTTTCTACGTAATGGAGTTCCTTTTATATGGACAAACAAGTGCGAGGCAACCTTTCAACATATTAAAGAGTACCTCTTGACGCCTCCTATTTTGATGCCACCAATAGATGGTAAGCCCCTAATCCTTTACATATCAACCACCACTTCTGCACTGGGGGCATTGTTTGCACAAAATGATCATGATGAGAAAGAATGAATGATCTATTACATTAGCCACATGCTAGTTGGGTATGAACTCAACTATAGTCCTATTGAACGTCCTTGTCTCGTCATAGTGTTTATAGCTCAGAAATTAAGACATTACATGCTAAATCATAAGACAAGACTAGTGGCTAAGATAGATCCTCTCAAATACCTACTTAGCAAGGTAGCATTGATAGGACGGTTGGCTAAGTGGGTCATGATACTCAGTGAGTATGACATACAATATGTGGAACAAAAAGCAATAAAAGGATAGGTTATCGCAGACCAACTTGTTGATGCACCCACAAAAGTTGATCACCCTCTAGTTTCTAATTTCCCAAATGAATCAATATTTGCATTAGACACTAGTGCAACGTGGAAATTATACTTTGATGGTTCATAAACTAGTCATGGATCAAGTCCGAGAATAATATTCGTCACCCCCCAAGGGGACACTATACTCAAATCCTTCAGTATAGCCTTCCCATGTACAAATAACATTGCAGAATATGAGGCCTTACTAACAGGATTGCACATGGCTATAAAATGAAAAATTACAACTCTACAATTCTTTGGTGATTCACAATTGGTCATTCGATAGGTCAATGATGAATATGACACTAAAGACAAGAAATTGACCCCCTACAAAATAATGGTTGATAGTTTTAAGCTATATTTTGCTGATATCACTTTTTTCAAATTCCACAAATTTAGAACAAAGCAGTTAACACCATGGACACCATCAAATCTCTCTTGGACATTCCCAACAATATGTCACAGTACGAGTTCTTAGTTGAATAGTTGTTGGTTCCTGCCTTTGATGTCCTTGAATCTGAGATGGTATGCAAAATTGTTGGTCCCAATTCCCCATGGTATCAGACCATTTATGACTATCTACATTCCCAGACATTACCCCCTGACCTATCCAATAACCAACGTAAGTCCTTCCTTCGCAAAGCCACTCGCTACGCCATCATCAGTGACACCCTATATAGACGTGGCCTAGAAAATAGCTTAATCAAATGTCTTGACATTAACAAAGCACAAACTACCTTACACAAAGTACACGAGGGTACATATGTGAAGCCCATTCTAGTGGTCCAAATCTAGCTAAAAAGATCATGCAACTGGGATATTACTAGCCTACAATAGAGCAAGATGCCTATCACTTTGTGAAGAAGTGTTGACAGTGTCAAATACATAGTGACCTCATCCACGCACCTGCATAGGAGTTAGATCCAATCACTTCGCCATGGCCCTTCGCCCAATGGGGACTCAACCTCATAGGAAAAATCCATCCCACCTCATCTAATGGCCACAAATTTATTATCAAGTTGTGACTGAATATTTCATGAAATGGATTGAAGATATTCCCCTGACATACATAACTGATAAACAAATATCCAAGTTCATCCTCAATTATATCATATTCTCATATGGTGTCCCACAATCCATCATCACTAACAATGGTTGTCCCTTCAAAAATTAGGATGTATGTGAGTTATGTGAGAAGTTCCACATCCAACATTGCTTTTCCACGCCTTATTGCCCGCAAGGTAACATCCAAGTTGAGGAGTCCAATAAGACCATAATCAAAATTCTCAAAAATACTTCCAATGATGCTAGTCATGACTGAAACATTCGGCTTAACCCTACCCTATGGGTGTATTGCACAAGCATCCACACACCCACTGGTGCCACTCCATTTGCTCTAGTCTTCAGTACCAAGGCTATTCTTCCTATAGAGGTCGAAGTCCCTTCCCTACGGGTCTCCCTGAAAGGGCTCACTGACGATGAGGAGTATCGTATATCCCGACTGCATGAATTAGAGTTTCTTTATTAATGCAGACATGAGTCCTTGACACATCTATAGGCATACTAGAACCGTATTTTCCGCAACTACAAAAAAAGGGTTTTGGTCAGACATTTTGACATTGGTAACTTAGTGTTGATGTAAAATCAAAAAAATCAAGTAGAATGTGAGAAACCCAAAAAAATTGAGCCTAACTGGTTGGGCCATATGTCATAACAACATCCTTTGGTTCTGGCACTTATCAGTTGTCCACACCTGAAGGGGAACCTTTGTCTGATCCCATCAATAGCTTGCACGTGCACAAGTTGAACTATGCCTAGCTTTAGAGAGCTAGGAAGAAGTCCTAAAAAAATACAAAAAAAAAGAGAAAAAGTCCTGAAAAAATTACAAAAAAAAAGAGAAAAAGTCCTAAAAAATTACAAAAAAATGAGAAAAAGTCTTGAAAAAACAAAAATAGAAAAAGTCCTAAAAAATTATTTTAGCCAGTGAAAACTGACAAGCGGGCGTGGCGACAAAAATAGTAAAGAGAAAAATTTCATCCAATAGTGAAAACCACACCAGTGGCGCTTTGGATAAGTATTGTGGTGAAAACCTAGCAAACTAGCACCATTTGTAGTTAGTCTTTGCTTCGTCATCTACTATCACTCTAGCTGGTCTTCCACCCTAATCCATACTAATGCCTTTACCTTCTGTCATCTCCCATTTGACATCCATTATCAGGCCTTGTCATCCTTATCATGACTTCCAAATGGTTGGCGTCTTGCATCCTTCTCCTGCACCTTTCGTCCATGATAAACCTTGTCCCATCCCATCCCTATTGGTTCGTCTTATACCCAACTAGGGCAATATCCTTGACCTACACTAGATTTTGCACTTATCATTGGAAGTCACTATACTCAAAAAGACAAAAACTCATAAAATGTCCTCAAAAAAGACAAAAAAAATTCATAAAATGTCCTAAAAAAAACCATAAAAATCATAAAATGTCTTGAAAAAAGCCAAAAAAAATCATAAAATGTCCTGAAAAAAATACATAAAATCATAAAATGTCTGAAAAAAGACATAAAAATCATAAAACTTGAGAATCCAAAAAAATCAAAACATGTCGAGAAAACCCAAAAGCATTGAGACCTTTCTAAAAAGGTAAAAGCGAGTAGAAAATCAGTCATATGGAGTCTTTGTCATTGTTGAACTACGTTGCCGCTGTAACTGGACATAAGAAAGGCCATCCATCGATGTACCCCCAAGGCATTAGGCCAATCCTTTAGGTGTGCCAAATAAAATCATGATTCGATCTTTTGTTAATGAAACAAAGTCAAGGGTAATGTCAAACTATGAGGTCTCTGCGTATTACTACATAGGCAAGGCCATTTTTGATGAATTATGAGGCCTCCCTAAAATTGATCTTTTTTAGGGTTAAATTCAGTCCCGTTGAAAATAAATTAGACACTATCCAACTTAGACTGACATCATCATCACTTCGAACAAAATCCACGAACTTCAACGCTGACAAACAAGCCAACGGGTCTCAAATTCAAATTGGTAATTTCTTAAATCAATCAAATTACAAATCAAATCCAATCATTCCAACACCTAATGGTCTTATCTGAGGTGTGTCCTTGCACAAGGAAACTGGTATCCCTATATCACACTTTGACATTTCTTATGCATGTAGTAGTTCGTGATCCGAGTAAACTTGACATCTTATACGACATGTTTCTTCTCCTAAAACTAGGCCTTGTCAAAATAGTCCACCCATCACTCACTTCGTCCCTTAGCACACTGGCACACGCTTATTGGAAAACAATCTGAATGACTATTGACCTTGTTGGTTTATTTTGTCTTATCTTTTGGATTTTCTTCGGTCATATTACTAGCCACCTCGAGGATGTCCCACGAAGGATTTAGAGGAGCGATAATGTCTCATGACTCGTCTTTTATTTTGATTGCTATATGCGGTTTGTCTTGACAAAAAGACTGGGGTAACTTCTCCCTAAGTATGAGTTAGGACATTCATTGTTTGTGACTGTCTTTTTTACAGATGGATGACCTTGCACACCTTGTTATATGTCATACCATGGTGTTTGTTGTCCATTTGTCATATTTTACTGCTCTATGATGATAAAGCACTATGACATACACAAGAGGCTTCATCACCTTCATTTTCTTTCATATCTCTTTTTCATCTATCATTTCTTCCATCATCCATTTCCTTCATCATTTCATCTTTTCTTCGTCATCCCTACCTCTTTTCCTCTATCATTTTTCTCCTTCATCTTCTAGTCCTCTCATCTATTTCAACAGCACACTCGTGTTCTTTGAACCTACATGTCCTCTCGAGGGGGCATACCACTACCTCCTCGCCATTCTTTCTTACACTGGGGCATATCTTTTCTTTGAAACAACACAACAGGCTACATTATCTCAAAGAGCCTGGGAAAAATGTAGATGCATAAAATTGTCCTTATAATCACTTTTATCCATTGCATATTTCATTTGATCATCTGCATAATCATATCTCCATATTCATAAAACCATTAAATATTGCATATTTCACTAAATACATTTACATAATCATTTACCCCTCTACATAGTTCATTAACCCATTTCATTTAAATATATTTGCATAATCATTAACTCATCCATTTCATTAATCAGTAATCCATAATCATTATTTTCATACACTAAATCATATTTCCATATTCATAAATCCATTATCTGTGTTATATATAATTCATTTTATATTCATGTTTTAGGCATAACCATTTTATAAATATCCATCTCCCTCAATAAATCATTTATAAATCTATAGTCATTAAAATATTATTTATTCATTAATCATTAAAATATTATATTAGTTATCCATAATCATTTATTCATTGGCATAAATCATTAATCCATTTCACTTTAACCATTTGCATAATCATGCATTAATCTAGTTGCATATCCCATTTATCCAATTCATTAAAATATTGCATATATTCAATAATTTATCCATTTTTATCTATTTACCATTTGCATGCATTTTTCCCACTTCAATCATTTGTCCCACATCTCTCCCATAACTTGGATTCACCCTGTGAATTCATGTATAAAAGCATGCTTCCTCCTCACTTTTCAACACACAACTCCAGTTTCATAATTCTTGAATCCAATTCTACATCACCTCTTGTGCTTTTGCTATAAAAATTGTGTTTTCATTTTGGAAAAGCTCTATTGATATGTTGTTGAATGCATGATTTTGATTTTGTGAATTCAATTCAAGTTTTTCAATTTTCAGCTGCACAATATTTATATATATTAATAATAATAAATATAATTTATGCAATTTATTAATTATAATAAATATAATTTATGCAATGTATTAAAATAAAATCTTTTTATGTTTCATTTAATCAAATTTAATTTTTGAAAATAAAATATCATAAGACATCTTTATTTTTCCAACTTAAGTTTATTTTCTTAACATAGTAACCATAAACATAATTATTAATTAAATCTTAACGTCCAAAAGCAATGGTGTAACCATGATAACACAATACAATCATATCATACATAATGAAAAATGGATGCAACTACGTGAGTGTGTGTGCATCGGGTTTCCATCATGCTAATCATTTATCAAGCAACTAGGATACTTCTACCTCAACCATGTTCTCGTCTTTGACATGCTCCTACACTCATTCGCACTCACATTTACATCAATAGGTTAGTCCATAAAACCATAGCCAAAGCACATGCACATAATATATCATCTCAATTTCCATTTCAATTTCATATATTTAAAAATAACACCTAATTTAAAAACACATTTATCCATAATCAAACATCATAAGATAATCAACCAATAATCTCAACCAGTTTTGTTTATTCATTAAGTTTATGCAAACAAAATGAGATGTGACAAAAAGTGTCCATATCTTATGTGAGTTTTATGTTGTATTGTTTGTTCCTTCCATGATTACAATTAGTTAAACTCAATTCTCATTGACTTAAAATAAATTAATGTAAATGGAGAATAATCTTGAGATTTTTCTTTTATTCTTTGTTTCTTCCATGATTACAATTAATTAAATTCAATTCCCATTGACTTAAAATAAATTGTTGCAAATAGAGAATAATTTTATCATATGACTATTGAATGTTTATTTCTTTGTACTTTCACTAAGCAAAAAATCATTCTT
The DNA here is from genome assembly GCA_007258455.2 of Sequoia sempervirens. Lineage (NCBI taxonomy): Eukaryota > Viridiplantae > Streptophyta > Pinopsida > Cupressales > Cupressaceae > Sequoia > Sequoia sempervirens. Next base: position 673 of record VDFB02388217.1, on the reverse strand, counting down.
ATTTTGAATTTGTTCCCAACTTGCAATGAGAAAATTCAAACTAGGAATATTTTAAAAAGTAAAAATAAAAACCTAAGTAAACATTCATGAGTAGAGAGGGCTTGTAAAACTCTAAACCTAGCTCATCACAAGGCCTAGAAACCTTTCTTCCAAATATCAGAGAAGTCCACTTAATTCAATACCAAATATTATTCTTTCAACAAAGATATTCAAAATTAGTAAGAAAATAAAAAATAATTTATAATTTAAATTTAGAGCATCTTTTACTATTATTATTTATTGACAATACATGAATTTTTTAGTTTGGTCCAAATCAAGTGAGGCTACAAATGGGGGACCTCGTCCCTAGCATGAGCGCATTGCATTAATGTGAATAGTCTAAGCCAATGAGATCGATAGTCTAGTAGCAGAATAAGACTTGTATGAAGACATGGGCGTGAATGCCAACATCTTCAACACAAAATTTCAATCCTATTAGAACATTAAATCAATTAAGATAGAATACTCATGATCAAAATGGACCAACAAAGGTTTGAACCTTGGTGACTACAAAAATAATATCATAATTTAACCATCACACTATGTCATAAACAACATATTTTATTATATATTGATGTGTGTAAATCTTCGCAACATTCTTATTGAATGAAAATGGAGAAGGCTCTGCAACGGT
>VDFB02388216.1:0-10848 GCA_007258455.2 Sequoia sempervirens | reverse complement strand
CCTTGCTTCTCCTCCATTCTTCTTGAATTTTTCAATTTTCCCTTAGCTTTCGAAGTTTTCAAATTCCTACAAGTGACAATGATTGATAGCAAAAATTTTGGAGAATGTGGTTGTAGTTAGCCTTGAAATGAAAAAAATAGGTCTCTTTTATAGAAAACCGAATTTGAATGAAGGGTCAAGATTGGATGACGAAGATCAATGGATGAGATTGGTTTTGAGAAGCAAGGAAATAGGGTTAGGGCAGAAATAGGATTTAGTTAAGGATGGGCGGTAGAGATTAAAAGGTAATAAAACCTTATCAAGGGTGGAGGTTAATTGAGACATAAAAGAAGAGTGGAAAATAATTGGAAACAATTGTTTTATTTAAAAAGTGGAGGAAAAAGACAAGTTACTAAATATTTAAAATAATTATTTAATAGTGGAGGAAAAAGCTAACTTTTTAAATAAAATAATTGGAAACAATCATCTCATTAAAAAGTGGAGGAAAAAGACAAGTGAGGGAGAAGCTGGCTTTTTAAATAAAATAATTGGAAACAGTTCCCTTATGAAAAAGTGGAGGAAAAAGACAAGTGAGGGAAAAGTTGACATTTTAAATAAAATGGAAACAATTATCTCATTAAAAAGTGGAGGAAAAAGACAAGATATTAAATAATTAAAATGGAGGGGAAAGTGGGAAATAATTAAATAAATAGAATTTACTTAATTATGGAAGAAAAGGCTAATGAATATCAAACAATTAATAATAATTATTTAATTATAGACAAAAAATAGGAACATGAATAATTCTTATTTTTATTTTTTGTAAATTGCTACCAATGAGGGTAGCACTCTTTCATTGATTCAAAAGGAATTACATAGATATAATAATTTGAAAATACATTTTATCCAAGCTTTGTCGACCTTAATGTCATTGGATGTTTGGTTTGTCTTTTCCTTATTACTTTTGTCCATTCCTCATAAGATCTATGGGCAGTGACTTGTTCCTTGTACAAATCCTTCTTTGAGGATCCTCCCTCTATTGACCTTTAAGGAGATCCCTGAGGCATCGGAGACTGTGACTTTGTAAGCTGCAATACTATTTGATTGGGTGACCCCTTAATTGGAGATGCAACACCCATCAAGCCGCTCCCTGGCTTATTTATTACCTTTCAGAGCTATTAAGGAAGGAGAAAAGGAAATTGAATCATTTTATACATGTGAAGAAGATGATAGATCCTTCTCTTTGGGTGCAATAACATAATGGCTAGATTCAACCCCCACCCACCATGACGGCTGATTGAGGGCAGGTTTTCCTTTCACTGAAACTTGCTTCTTGATACACTTGGAGGTTGCATGTGTAGTACAGTAACAATACCTGCATGTAAAAGCAATCTTTACATAGTATATTGATTAACACCACCATCTATTCCCTACCTTTAGCAATATTTTGGCCAGAAGACCTTTAGATAAATCAAATTCAACACATAAACAAGCGAAAGTAGAATTTTCATAATTGATGGTTTCCTTTGAAATACTGTGATATTTTCCAAGTTTATTGGCGATTGCCACCAAACACTTAATCTCCCAAAGTTGCAAAGGTAGATAAGGCAGTCTCACCCAAAGGAATGTTGAAGAAAAAGTCTCAGTTCAAGGGTCGAAAGAGGGAAACCATGGCTTGATGCATAAAAAATCGCCTTGAAAAAACCAAGGACTAGAGTTTAAAATCAGTGCCTTGTCTTCCAAAGATTTGAATTCCAATATGAAAAACCCTTAACAGAAGGGTAGATATTGATTTTTGCCTCCATATATTCTTCCCATTTTTTGCTTATCCAAGAATGGAAGTTGCACAATTTCAGCCAAACTTTCATAAATCTACAAATTAAAGCATGTTCCTATAAATATGCTTCTCTATTGCAAGCAATGGAGTCCAAGCATATTTCTCGAACTGGGCCTGATTGATGAAAGGAGAGAGGGGAAGTCTAGGAGGCTTTTTGATGGGAATCTGAATGAGAAGCAACAAATATCAACATTGGGTTAGGCACCATGCCTCCATCGTACGGGATAGAACTGCATAAACCCAATTCATTAGGTCGCAAAGACTTTTGCATGATTTCATATTTGCTTCTTTTACCATGAAAATGATACCCTAAAACCCTTGCTTCTTCCTAACTAGGCAGAGATACCCTACCAGAGACCTCGTTGAGGCACGTTGTACTAGTAGCACCATCTTGTATTATAGAAGGAAGAAAATGTAGATCAAAAGAGTTGGAGGCACCATCGCTAAACATAGGGGAAGTTGCAGGGGAGAAACTCGCAAAGCATGCCATTGTCGATGGTTAAGTTTGTGGATCTATCAGGAACATGAATAATTAAATAAATAAATAATTATTTAATTATAGGGGAAAAAGGATTAATTAGTGACATAATTAAATAAATATAATTTATTTAATTAATCAAGGAGAAATAAGGAGAAAATGAATTAATTAAATAATTAAAATTATTTAATTAATAGGAGAATATGACCTTAGGAGATAATTAAATAATTAAAATTATTCAACTATAAAGGGAAGAAGAATTAATGTGAAAAATAACATTCAGAGGCTTAGGACATTTTTTAGTGTCTATATTTTGCCCTTCTTTGATATAATGTGAAGTCATCTAAATGTTGTATCAAAGAATAGACAAGAAAATTCAGCTCATAACATTCCCCAGTGAAGATGGGGTAGACCTATGCAACCTCAGATTTTTTTTCCAATTTTAATAGAGTTTAAAAAAAAAAGAGATTTTTTTTAATGGGAAAATACGATAGATTAAACAATTGAAGACAGAAGAAATTTTAGCCTGAGAAGGATGGTGTTAGCATGGAGTTAGTCAAATGAAAAGAGATAAGGGATTGATATTCTTGCTTGATAGATTCCAGAGTTGCATGTTTATCATCATTGGGCATTAAAATTGTGGCAAATGGATCACAAACACCATAGTATGACATAGACCAAGGTGTGCAATGTTACCACTTGCAAGAAACAGACACTTGACAGACAAGGAGTGCCATTGCACATACTAGGAACCAAGTTGCCTCAGTCTTTTTGTCAAGACAAACAAAATAAAAGAGGTCATGATCCATCATTGCTCCTCTAAATCCTTCTTGGCACATCCTCAAGGCACATAGTAACATGACCAAAGAGAAATAAAAAAGATAAGACCAACTAGAACAACAAATTCAACAACTATTTAGATTGTTTTGCCATAGAGACAGTGTTGATAGGATTGATAAGATTGATTGATTGATTGATTGATTGATTGATTGATTGATCGAGGTTGATCGATTGACAAGATTGAATGATTGATTGATTGATTGATTATGGAAAGACATATCTTGTATAAGGCAATGATTCAGAGCATATTTTCACTAAAAATTGAAGTATCTCCAATGCTCCATAATTCAACACCATCAGAAAGAACTTTGAGTCCTAGTTCCAACACAACTTGAATGGAGCAAAAAAGGAGTTTGTTTGCTCAAGTTATGGCTAGTCAAAGGCAGGGTCAAACAGGGACCAAGGTCATCCAGGAAGTGAAAAAAGGATCATCTAAAAAATCAACAAAAGCGACGTCAAATCAAAGGGCTCGTCAAGACGATTCTGACAACATTCATTTCATCAAAATCTGACATCGTATGCTCAAAATATTGGCGTCAAAGTTCAGTTGACTTGGTGGTACGACTGGTGATGTCAGCATGTTGACGTTTCAATCCATACTGTACTTAATCTGACATGGACCAATTCCATCATGACATGTGGCAGTCGAGTCAGCTTGTACAAGCCAATCACTAGGCGACACATGGCATCCGTACACTAGCGTGGCATCACAGGTGGCAGCCCAGTCATTGATGAGGTGGCATTGACTTATCTTTGATAGCTAATTAAGTGTTGACATGTGGCAGCTCTTGGGAGCACCACGTGCCCCTCCATTCTCTATTGGTAGACTGTGAGCTGTGGGGTTCAATAAAAAGGTTTGTTATAGCTCGACCCCATGACCTATCACATGGGTGGCAATGAATCAATCGTTGCGCTACCGAGCGTTTCCTTACGAAGTATGGAGTTTGGTTTCTTTTGTTAAGCATTGCGGTGAAGTGTGAAGACAAAAGGGTGGTCAATAGGGTTGGAACCCTCGACCAACCTTATACCAAAAGTATACATCACCGATAAACCACCGATGTAAGTTTAATAATACATGGGGTCTGTTTTGTTTTGTTGTGATGTTTTAGGCTGAATTCCTAACCAAATGGCCTATAATGCCAAAAATAAGGAGAACCTGCCTAACAAAATGACAAAGGGGGTTAGGAAAAACTTATGTACAAAATTTTAGTGGGGGGTTATGTTTTTTTTTTGTAATTATGGAGGTTTTAGCCCCATTAGGCCAAATTTATGTATAAAAAGGGGGGGTATAGGTGTGATTTTTCAAGTTCAGTTGATGCAGAAGGAGAGTATTCCTGAGAGATTGAGTCTTGGTTCCCGTATGTCGAAAGAATGTTGTCATGTTGGCGTGCTTGAAGGGAATTATTCTATCACAATTGTAATTTTGATTCTTGGAGTTAACCGGATCGGTCTCACTCTATTGGAGCAGACCCAAAGACGTAGTCACGATTGTGGTGAACTCTGTTATCAAATTGTTTGCATTTTCTCTCTTCTTCTCTCTCACATTTTGGTTTTCACCTTAATTTTTAATGCATAATCTCATTAATGTGCACATGTATTGAATTTCCATTAAGTTGTTTAGATTAATCATTCAATTATGCAATTAGTCTAGATCCTAATCAGATCAGGCAAGCTTGATTAGTTGACTGACTGATAAGATTGATTGACCAAGTGTTTGACAAGATTTGATTTGATTAATTTAGTTGATAGGATTGACTGATGTGATTATGCCTGCTTTTAGGAAAGACATATCCTGTTTAAGGAAAATGATACATTTGACATACTTGACCAATTGACCAATTTGAGAATGCTTGGTTTTAGGAAAAACACATCTTGTATAAGGAAATTGACAAGGTTGACCGATAACGATGTCTAGTTTCAGGAAGGACACATCCTGATATAAGACAAATGGTAGGACCAAATGAGGCAAATTGTATAATGCCACATTATGATATAAGACCATTGACATGATTGATATTGATGACTAGGAAATTGATCATTTTAGATTGAAGACTAGTTGGATAGTTTGTTTATTAATTCATGATTTGGTTGAGGCTCAAATAGCTTGTTTGATGGTTGGAGTGTTGAGATGATGATGAACCAAGATAGACTCGACAAACCCTAAAGGATTGACCTAGTGCCTCGAGGGCTCATCGATTGATGGCCTTGCCTACGTAGCAATGTGTAGAGACAATGTAGTTCAACTGGACTTGGACTAACACAAACGAACTTTGACTTTGACTCTATTTTTTGGAATTTTGATGTTTTATAATTTGTTTGTATTTTTGAAGGTTTTATGTTTTTTTTGGATTTTGAAGGTGTTAGCTTCCCAAATCTACACCCTGTTTGCTAAGCCTTTAGTGAACTTGGTAGATTTGGACAAACATGGGACTGCTTTTAGGTTGTGGGTAACCTGTTTGAAAGTAGACCTCCAGTGATAAGGGTTGGATTCTCCTTTTAATGCCACCTAACTACTTAATCTCTGAGATAAGGGTAAGAATTTGCATAAAATAAACCTAATGTTGAAAAGAACCTAAGGTGATGCACCAAAACAACCTAGACCTATTAATGGCCTTACACATTCAAATTGATATCTCAAAGCTTGACTCACACAACTCACTTTCCAATGTAGTTCACATCAATAATTTATAAGGAGGTCTGTAACAGTGCTTTCAAAAGGAAAATAGATTTTCATAGTCAGTAACACCACTAAACAAAATAGCTTATAACCTGTAAACATACATTTTCTATTAAATGGATGCAAGAACATGAAACAAGTTTGCAAGGAAAGATGAATTTTCACAAAAAACAAATTGATCAACCATTAATGGCATACCATGAAACATGAAGAGAGAAGATAAAAATGCTCCAATTTATTAATTCAAAGTGCTTACTGTATAATAGGCCCATCAGAGTTATAATACTGCTCCATCAAAAATAGCTCCAAAACCAAGCTATCTTGCTGCTGGAAATAAAGAACTCCCTCAAATGTTCAAAATGAACATACTTAAACCAAAACCCCCCACACAAATGCTTCCAGAAGATTCTAGTCAGATACAACATAAAAGGCCAAAAAGAACCTTCTAGAACTCTCCAAAATGTCCTCCACATGAAGAAAAGTTAGGCCAAGTCAATAGTCACCCCAAAAATGTGACAAAAAATGCCTCCAGATAGCCTCCTTTCCACCAAAATTAGTCAAAACAACATCCCACACATTCCTCACCTCTGCAAGTCATAATTGCTTCCAAGGCATTGACCATCTCAACCTACCTTATTCAACATTCTTGACAATACATACATGGGCAATATCCATTAGTTTGCAAAGATATCAAAGAGCCTCAAACAACTTGGCCAAAAGGTCGACCTCCAAATTCCTTAGAAAGAAAATCCCAAGTCACGTGAAGTTGGGCAAAACTCAAAGGCATGACACACTCCATATGCATTGTTGAGGACTTAGCACAAAGTTTTAAAAAGGGGAAAAAAACTTAAGGCATAGAATACCTAAGTTAATAACATATGATTCAGCCCCATATGCATCACACATGTTCTTTTTTTTTAAAACATGGGAAGAAAATCCCATCGCACAAAAGTAGGGTCAAACCCTAATCATTAAACAACAAAACAATGAAGCAACCCATCATTTTGTCGGTGAAGAAAATCTGGAACACTCCATGTCGTTGTTGAGATTCTCTAATGAGAAACAAAGGAAAAAGAGGTAAAAACTTCTTTGTAGCTCAAAATTTGTAATTTTCTAGCATTTGGAAACTATTTCAGAACTTAAGGTCACGACCATGGACAGATTTTTGACTCATATGCTTCATTTGTTCTTTCTTTGTTGTTGTTTCATCCTTTCAACTGCCATGAAATGCTTTAAATGAAGCTTACTATGGAGAGACAAAGCTTTGAATATTGCAAAATTTGAGAAAAATCTCTAATTAAGCATTCAATCGACTCCATATTCTTGACTTTGAGCAACAGAAAACCATGTTTTTCGAGCCTCCATCTTGAAAAGATAACACAAATGTTCACTTTCTTCTTGCATTTTTTAATAGGGATACCCTATTGTTGTTTCTATTTTTTTTGTGTAGAAAATAAGTCTCTAGCTGCGGCCATGAACAAAAAATATTGTGTTTTTGCTTGGCTCGACTTCATTTAAAAATCCCTATCATGTCATTCAATTTTTCCTTTGCATCTAGAGGTATTCTAACAACCTAGATGGGTTTTTGATTTCTCGAAGAAACTGAAAATGATTTGTATAATGCAGATGGTTTTGTAAATACATCCATTCTTTTGTAGAATGGAGCAATATTGCCTCACATTTTAAAACACTAGGCGGGTCTTCTATATTTTGCAAAAAAAGAGGTTTGCTTGGCCACGGCCTGTCATTATGCATGAAATGGATTTCATTTATCATTCCTATAGAATGTCTTCATTGTTGTTGCCTCTACATTAGCATCTCATAATAAACCTAGATGGGTCTTTTTTATTTGAAAGAAACTCTAGATTTTGTTGCAAAATGATCCAATGTTACTGTGAGCATAATTGAAAGTCTCAATCTGTAGCAACAATGTGTTTTCTGTGAGCATCTGAATTGATTTTCTGTATTTCTTTTCTGCAGAATGTCTTTAAAACACATAAACCCCAAAGTGGGTTTGTCACTGTGAATAACTTCTGCATTTCCTTTTCTATTTAAGAGCACCATACTCCTCTTTTAATGATGCCTCCTCATGATGTTAAACACTCATGGTAACCTCTCCATTAACTTCAAACACTTTGACAAAACACCACTATATGCAACTTTGGCACCATGATAAATATAATGGATTACCTTTTGAAGTTGATATGCCCCTTACTTCAAAGCTCTCCTTTCAATACCTAATGACTATCCTCTTTTGTCATGATCACCTAAAAATAAATAAAAATTTAATGCCTTGTAGTTCACTGTATAGGATGAAGGGCTTATGATGTTTGCTAAGAGGGTAAGGCTCCTTTTTATCCTTGAAACAATGTGTGATAGGTCGAAATAGAGCGTTAGAAATCAAGCAACAAGCGAAAGAGTGCAAATAAACAACTTAAAACAACCTACACTTCGAGATTAGCCTAAGTTGGAAACAAAACAAGACAAAACCACAAAATGGAACTTTATACCTTGCGTTGAGTCGATCCTTTGGTTGGCCCTTCGATCTTGGATGTGTATGCTCCTTGGATGGCAAGTGTATGCAAGCAAAATGGAGTTGTGAGGATGAATGCAAGTGGATGAACACAAGAAAATGGCTAAGTGTTGGTTGAGAAACAAAACTGCAAGAGTTTGGCTAGCACAAATGATCTCCCCAAAATGAGAGAAAAGAGGGGGTATTTATAGGATTTTTGGGAAATCCTAGGGGAAATGGACGGTTGAGATTGATCCACCAAATATCAAGATGTAGGGCTAAGGTGAGTTGAGAACTCACAAGCCCTCACATCTTGACATGTGGCATGTGATTTAGCCCTAAAAGGTGAAGTGGACATGAGGTGGAAGGAGGACATGACATGGAGAGGGGTACAAAGAACCTTGGGATTGGACAAGATCTCCTCATAAAGGAGGTATTGTCCCATGTGGGTGAGAGGACAAGTGGGGAATTAAAAATTCCTCAAATATCCTTATGGGGATGAGAGAAGGAATTTAAAATTCCTTAAATGCATTGGGGGATTAAAAGGTGAATTAAAAATTCACATAGGGAAGGGGATGCCTTGTCAAAAAGAAAGGCATTTAAGAGGGTTGACTAAGGACACATGTCATAAAGGACATGGGGAAGAGAAAAGAATTTAATATTCCTTGGAAGGATAAAAGGAATTAAAAATTCCTTGAGGTTGATTAGGCTAGCTGATGAGGGGTTAGGAAGGTTAGGTGGCTAAGAGAGATTAGAGGCCAACTTGCAAAAGTTGGAGGATGTGACACATCCTAATCAAGGATTAGGCATGTGCACATCCTAATGATGGGATTAGAAGAAGGATTAAGATAAGATAAAAATGATGGAGGATGTGACATGAGGGGAATTAAATAAATGGAATATTTATTTAATTCAATTGATGGAAGGAGAATTAAAGAGATAAGGTATTATTGATTAAATACCTTAGGGATTTGCCAGAATTAAAGATATTAATTAAATAATAGGAGTATTACTTAATTAACAAAAATAAGATGAAAGAGGATGAATTTGGATAAATTAAGCGTCCAAATTTAGACATCTACATTTTGCCCCTCTTTGAGATGGTGTTACGAAGTAGCATCATTTCAAAGAATGTTAAAACATGGAACCTAGAAGAAGATGGTTAGATTGGGAAAGATGCCCCAGTCATTCAAAGAAGTGACTAGGAAGGAAGATGATGGGGGTAAAGATGGAAGTTAGGGATGAAGGATGCCCCCTCGAGAGGACATGCGGGTTCAGGAGAACACGAGTGTGCTCTCGAAATGGATGAGATGATGCAAGGGGAGTTGAAGAAGATGATGCAATTTGATGAAAGATTGGGAGGGGAGTGTGATGAAAGATGAAGATGAAATAAAATCCAAATGCAATTCGCCATCGTTGGAGCATTGATTTTTGCTATAGCAGAAGACACGAGACGCCAAGGTATGAAGAACCAGGGCGGATTAGTGTCAAATGCATAAAACAAAACATAACAAACAAGAAGGCTATCCCCTATGTTGACTAGTCAAAGCACACCATGATATGATGGATCAAGGTGACCATGACAAGTGATGATAGGGAGCTCAAATGATAAACAAAAGCCAAAAGCATCAAAAGATCACAATTAATTTCAAATGTCCTTTGCCATAGGATCAATCAAGGGGATGGATGGGATTGATGAGGTCTGTTAGGAAGGATGCATCCTGTTGAGACCGATGATGGATACTAAATTAAAAGATTGATATGACGCGGGATATTTAGAACTGATTAGATCTGATGATACAAGTGAATCTCATTTGTTAAGATCTAGCTAGATAAGGGCATATCTTGACGATGCAACACGAGAGACATGACACAAGATAGAAGACCTCAATGGATGATAAAGACGGGACAGACAAATAGGAACAAGATATGAAGATTGATGATAGATGATAAAGGATTAGATGGACAAAGTAGAAAGATTGATGATGGAACCCCGGGGGCAGATCAAATGATCGACCTTGCCTATGTGAAAGCGCAGGGGCGACGTAGTTCGACAGAAGGCCAAAGACAAATGATGGATGAAAGATGATGAGATAACCCTAGGTAAGGGGATAAAATGATTGGACAGACACGATGGGACAAGATAGACCTGTGGGATTGGATAGGATGATGGTGACTATACAAAGCTCAGGGATGGGATAGTTATCCAAATCATCAAAGATGAAGTGGGTGGATGATATGACAGATGGATGAATGATGAGATAGATGACTGATTCGTGGAACAAGGAGGTGAAGGTTTGGAATAGATGGAAGATTATTTAGAATGAGTAAATGATTGATCAAGATTATTGAATGAGAGTTTGAAATGATAGGAGATAGGTTTGATGAATGTTGGAGATGACAAGAGGCTTGAGGAATTTTTTGAGATGATAGAGGAAGGCTCGAAATAGATGAATGGTTACACGGAGTGAGTGAATGGATGTATTAGACTGGATGAATAGGACAGAGTTGAGATGGGGGATTGG
>VDFB02388215.1:0-30056 GCA_007258455.2 Sequoia sempervirens | reverse complement strand
TAGAACATAAAAAGATCTTAGGAAAATATTAAACTTGAACTTAGGATAAAAGTGAATATTAAGAGACTCATGACCCGCTTAACTTAAAACAATATTTGTAACAACTCAATGAGTGACAACCAGGAATACTAGGTTGAAGGGGCCAATAACCAAATGGATGTAATGGCTCAAGTGACAACTTAGGAAACTAGTAATAGGTGATAACTAGTCAATAGTGAATTATAGCATATGCAAAGGGATTGACAAAAGGTTTCTCAAGGGGTTTAAGGAACACATAAACCCTAGAACAGAAGTAAAATTGAAACCCTAAGCCCTAGGACACACCCAAACAAGGACAACAACCAAATTTTATAGTAATTATTAGTGGAACATATAATTTTAGGGGTTCAACCAAGGACTCCTCTAGGCTACTAATCCTATTCAAATACATCATCATCATCAACATTTGTCATGTCCCCATTGGAAACATCATCATATCTATCTACATCGTCCCCACAGTGATGAGTCCAAGATCTAGGATCACCTATAGGATGACTAATAGGGAAGAGTATCTTAGGATGCATAACCTTCCACCACCCATTGTATGTAATCGATGTGCCTATACCATCCTCATCATAAGCTAGGAGTACATCTCATGACTCATCCTTTGGGTTGCTAAATGTTACATCTATGAGTGTGGCATGGTGGATGTCTTCTAGCCTAGTACCGCTATGTGTAGGTCTTAGATATGTATGTCATAGAATAGGTGCCCCCCTATAATTGACCAAACTATCACATCAAATGATCATTATTGAATAGAATAATAATTTAATCATGCCATCCAACTAGTAATTGATCTTGTTGCATCTTGTATAATTGATGTGCTAGACCTAACAATTGTTTTAGAGTCCTTTATGGTCACCATAAAATGTCATCATCCTCTAGACAATCAAAGGTAACTCTTCAATCCAATAGGTCTCCACATTGCCAAGGATGCTTGAGTGTATAACAAAAGACTCATAGATAACCATCAAGGGCTTCCATGGGGTATCCCTTTGGTCTACTGAATGTTATGTGCTCAAATTCCCATACCTAAAGAATGGAACAATGAAAATTCTCTAGGCATCTCAATATACAAAGCGACCAAACTCATAGTAAAAGTGTGCAAGAATGCTCCATCCCTAGGAACATATTGTCTAATGCTCCTCCATATCCCATATTATGTGAACTAGTCCCCCTTTAGGTGCACACCTTTTCCACCAAATGATAGATCTAAGGTGATGGAAACAATAAGGATTTGTTGAATCAATGGTATAGTAGGTCCTGAATGAAGTACACACTTAAACTCAATATGACTATTAGATTTAGAATCATGATCCCTATGGTGGATAGTGTAATAAAATAAACCCCACCTCACTTCTTGAGGAGTCTATAAGTTATCATAGCGTATGGTCTCACCTCGCACGAGAAGCCTAAAGATTCGATGTATATCCTCAAGTGTAAGTGTCATTTCCTCTCTTGGGATATGAAGGCTAGAAGTATCTACATTCCATCACTTAGAAAAAGCCATCAACATAGCATCATGATACCTCATCAATGGAATGATAGAAACCCAATATATTCTAGTGGTACATAAAGTTGTCACTCCTAAAAAATTCATGAAACCTACTCTTGAAGTAATGAAAATAAGTTTCCTCCCAGTCATTGTGAGGCATGTGGAAAAATCTATAAGAAGCAAATAGAATAATCAATTACAAATAAAAACAATTGATCAAGCATCTAAAAGAATAATAATTTTTAAAGTTGGACAAGAGCACCTTTTTGGGACAAAGGTTTCATTTAGGGACATAGGTGCCATTTTTGGACATATGCACCCAAGATGGACATAGGTGCCCAATTTTGATATAGGCACCGTGATTTTTGAAAAAAGTATAAAACACCATAAAATATAATAAGAAGTTATAGGAAAAGGAAAAAAAATAAAAATAAAAGGAAGTCACCACTGGTGCCACCTTGCCTCATGCTCTCTCTCTCTCTCATCTCTAATTCTCTCCATCTCAATTTTCTCTACCTATCTCCCTCCCTCCTTCCTTCTCTAAGTTTGTGGATTTTTTCTAAAAGTTTATGGATTTCATATCCATTAGTTATGTCACATCCTTTCTTAGTTAACATTTTAAATCCTTGGTCATTGGTCTCTTCTAGGTTGATGGGTGTGTTGGTCACTTTGTTAACATAAGATGTGTAGGTATGCCCTTGAATAGATGAACTAGGTTCACTCATTGTTGGAGGTTTAAGCTTAGTTTGTGACTCAATTTTGGGGTGTAAAAGACCAAACTTCTCAAGTTGTGAGATAGTAAGGGGTGTTGATTGTTGCATGGAAGGGTTAAAGGATGCATTACTTTTAGGATTGTTGTTTATAAAATTGTTTATGTTATCATCATCTTCTCTTATGATTTCAACATCATGAGGAAATCATTATGAGTTCATTGATCTTGATTAGGTTCTATTTCATTAGGATCATTACCAAAAACACAACTTGAAACATCAATCAAAGACATTAAATACTTCCATATATTACCAATGCACATGTCCATTATGAATTGAAATATGAAGAGATTACAACTTTTCAGATCTCAAGAAATATAATCTTCGAATTATGCTATGTAAAAACTTGAAAATAATGTCTTGTAAATGCAATTTTGAATTCACACAATGCACTAAATTTATCCAATTATTCTTAATATGATCAATTTTAAGTAATAGAAATTCTATAAACTAAAATAGAAAACTAAAAATAGTAGAACAAAATACAGAAATAAAAGGTTTTAATGCCCAAAAATTTAGGAAACAACCTTAATCAAGGACACATTTTCCCCTAGGAAAATGTGTCCTAGCTTAAAGGGTTTTTAAAAATGAATTAACAAATTTATAAGTTGATTCCTATGAGTTTCAGATTCTAGACTGAGTCAAGTGGTTATAGTTTGAATTTTTTGTAAGTTTAAGTCTAAATGAAAATGCAAAATTGTGATAAATGACAAATTAGGAGACCTGATTTGATGTGCAGTTTTGATTCAATTTTCAAGTGTAAATGAATGATGATGCAATTTTATGTAAATTATTTGAAAATGATTGATTTTTTTTATATCTTTTAGATTTAAAGAATGAAAAAATGCAATCCTAGAACCCTAAATGAGATGCAAACTAATGCAAGGTAAGTAACCATAAATGATATTCAATTCAATGCAATGGAATGCAAATGAATGCAAATCCTAGATCTAGGGTGAAAATTGACACCAAAATTAGAAAGATATAATGCTCAAAAGTTGGGTTCACCAAAATGAAATGAAGGAAAATAGGAGGGTTTAAGATAGGGTGAATCAAATATTGTAAGATAAGAGGCCTAGATATGTGCAGGATCATCATGGAAAAAAGAAACACTGAAATGGTGAAAAAAATTTCACTCAACCTATCAATCTATATAATTTATCTATATTATTTCAAAAATATGTAAGAATAGAATTTATAGAAAATTGAATCTAAATTCTAAACTACTAAGTTTATTTAAAAGAAAAATATTTGGTGAAAATTTGAAATTTCAATGTAGTAGCACTTAAATTTTAGGGAAAAAATAAGATGTAGGTGTCTGTCTGACCACCCTAACCACAATAAAATTATAATATTTTTTAATAATATTTTATATATAAGTAGAGGACTCATGTCTCGATGTGATGCATATTTTTTTGTAATTTTTTTCCAAGTAAATAATTAATTATGAATTTTTTATT
This sequence comes from Sequoia sempervirens, assembly GCA_007258455.2. Lineage (NCBI taxonomy): Eukaryota > Viridiplantae > Streptophyta > Pinopsida > Cupressales > Cupressaceae > Sequoia > Sequoia sempervirens. Next base: position 26,292 of record VDFB02388215.1, on the reverse strand, counting down.
AAAAATTTGAAAAAATAAAAAAACTCGTATGTCTGACCACCTTAACCTAGTCAAAACTTCATGAAATTCATTTTTTTCTTAATACTATATTATATGAAGCATAGAATGTGACACATGTTTTTAATTCAAAAAATGTGATACCGTTTGAAAACTATAGATATTTTTCACTCAACCTATCAATCAAGACTTTAGTTGTAATTTAAATAAAAAATGAATAATAATTATTTATTAAATTCAAAGTAAATAAAAATTTCTATTGGTGGAAAGCTAAGAATCTCCTTTAAAAACCCTTTTCATTTCATCAATTTTGGGTAAAAAAAAGTCGTCAGCCACATACCCTACACATACCCATCATATCACCACTTTTTGGTCCATCATGATCCTTCACATATCTGCCTATCTTCCTCTATTTCATTAGGAAATTAGATCCACAGAATAAACTAATTATCAACCCTTAGGTGAATCAAGTCAAGGTGTGAATCTATATATTTTCTTTTTTGTGTCAGGACAAGAGGTCCTGGTCAAAGAACACTTTGGGGAGAAAAATTAAAAATAGTAAACTAACTCCAAAATGCAATCTAACACTTGGAACAACAAGATAGAGACAAATACTGAAAAAACTAGAAAATAGAGCGTAGATAAAAGAAGGGCAGAGGCATGTGTACCAGTCACCAAAAGTTAGTTTTTGAAGATTATTTGGGACTCATTCACCCATGGGAAAATGAGTCTTGAGTTATGGTTTTTTATAACCTTTGGGCACCTGTGCTATAGATTTCAATCTTCCAATATTCCTAAGTTTCAGGTTTGGAAAGTTGGAAATAAATTTTGTAGATGAGTTTCTATGAGATGACAACTTTTGTAACTTTGACAACTTCTTCAATTTCGCTCTTCAAGCTTTCCTCCACCTAAATCTACAAACACAAATTAAGAGGTAAAAAGGTTTATTTTGGTTAATAGGGGCTTTCCTTGGTCAAACCTCTTTTTGGTAATTAGACCTTGAAATTAAATGAAAAATTGAAAGAGGGAATGAAGAATGAACAAACCAATATAACCACTCAACAAATCCTTCCAAAAACCTTGGAATGTAGATCTTTAACTTGTATGAAATGGATTCAATGGATTTGGATCCTAAACCTTGAATCTTGACTGCTTTGAATGTTTGAATGGATCATGAAACCTACATCATATTATCTCCAAAAACATGCATGATGTAGGAAGAATTTTACATGACAATTGGATTTAGAATACTACAATAAATCTTCTCTTAAATGCCTCTGATCACCACTTTAGCTCTTGCAATTGAACACTTGAAAATCAAGGTGAAATATAGTGAAATAACCTTATATTTATAGGTATGTATCCTTAATTTCCCGAAATTAAAATATCACAAGCCGACATCTAAATATAGATTTGAATATGTTAAAATATTTCCAAAAAAAAAAATTTAATTAGGTCCTAGGTCTAAGGGTAGACCCATTCTCCCATGGGAAAATGGGTCCTAGGTCCCTAACTTAGGACACACATTGTCAATGATAAGTGTTAAGGCATTAATGAATGTCGGGTTTCCTTTTTGAAAAATGTAATAAAATAGGTTTGGTAAATGAATTAAAGGGCCAATTAAGGAATAATTAAGCTCAATTAAGTAAAGGAGACCTTTAAATACGTGTGAAAGTGTAAAGGGGTACACTTTATAACACTAAAATAAGGCACAATTAAGTCCAAATTAACTAGGAGGGCCCAAACAAGTGTGAGTATGTAGAAGGGATACATTTTTCTAAACCATAGTATTATAACAAATATTTATAATATAATTAAATGTGTTAACATTATATTATTGATTGTAATAATAAATATAAGTATAGCTATATTATATGAAATTGATTTAGTTTCATAATATAGAAATATAATATAATTGACATAATAGATTATATAACCAAAAAAATAAATTATTATAAAAGGAGTAGTAAAGAAAATTAAATTATCAAAACAAATAAAAGTGAAGAGTGTGATGTTTTGGTGTAGGATCATTGCTAGAAAATGTGAAGTTACCAAATTGGAGATGTTTATGAGCATCCACCAAACTTCAAGAATTGACATACATATAATGAAACTTATTTTGAAAATTTTTGCATGTAGCAAATATAAATTGATTGGGCGGAATGAATGAGTGAATTTGTAATAAATGAAGAAACCTTTTCCCTTGTTAAAGTACATTGTTATAATTCTCATTCTAATGATACAACACTATAAAGAAAAATAAATTTAATAATATTTGAAAGACAAAAACTATTTCATTATTTAATACAAGTTTATTAGTACTTGCCACAGTACTATTGCAATGACTTTTTCTTTTTATAGTTAATTAGTTATTAATAATTTAGTTTTCAACCAATCAAAAATAATATTTAAAAAAAATTAAAATAAAATTCAATCTTGTAAAGTCAACTTGCAAAATATTTAACTTTACAAATTATAAGAATTATTTGTTGTCCATATGATTGGTTACAAAGTTATGTGTGTTATTGAAAAATTTGTAGGGAAAAGGTAATCTATTTTTTAAACATTTTTTTAAAGAATGATTTTTCAGTTTTGCTTTATAAAGATAATTCATTAAATATTTCTAAAACAGATAAATGTTACTTATTTTTACATTTTATTTTAAGAATGATTTTTCTAATGTATGTAAATGTTATTTTTTATTAAAGAAAATCTCACAAAAGTCAATTAACTATTTTATAGATATTTGGATTCACATTATTAAAATAATAAAATAAAATTTAAATTAAAGCACATCCATAAATTAGCATATAAGGATAATATTCCTTGGGATTTTATTTTACACTAATAAAATAAAAATTTAAATTAAATCTTAAACTATTTGACATTGCCACTTTTTTTATTTTTTAAGTTTTATTAATAAAAATTAAATTAAAATAATCGAAATTACTATAATTATTAATTAAATCATAATTATAATCATATTATTATTTTAATCTTAAATACATTATAATTAGGATTATGATTGGAATTAGGAATAAGGTAAATTTTATGTCTAGAATTATTCAAAACTTAAAATAAATTAAAAAATATATTGCTAATAAAATGAAAGCTCTGCTGAAAAATTCAAAGGTATACTATGTTTTCTTTTCACCTCTTTAGATTTTTTTCCTATTTGGTTTTGGTATGTATTTTGTGGTGAAATAAGACTCTTCCATGAGAAATTTTCAAGTAGTTTTTTTCTTTGCGAGATTATGTAATTTTATTGAAGGTAAATTTGAATACTTAAATTTCATGAGGAAAAGAAGATTATGTGTTGTAGAAAGATTTGGAGTAAACATAACAGGAATTGTCAAGGATAGGATAGCATGGGATTTACATGCACAAATTAAAGAATGTGGGTCACCAAGGGTGTACCAAACATAGAAGCCCAAATCTTTCAATACGAGGAATAAAATGGTTTTGTGAAGAATTTTCATCTGCATTACTTTTTGTTGTATTGGAAATGACAACATAATATAGTGCATGGTACTGAAAAAATGAAGTGTTTTACTTCTTTGAATTGTGAGGGAAGATTCTATTGAAAGCCTAGAATTTTAGTCATTTAAAAGCCATGCTCCTGCAATAAATTAACTTACACGGTCCATATGCCAATATGTAGGTTAAATTTTTTGGGCCCTATCATTGAGTTTGATGGTGTTAATCTAACAAATTACATGATGATTAGATTTAGGAAAAACTTGTTATTTCAAGAATTACAAGTGGAAGGCAACTGTAGTATTGTAGTTGTTGTGATTAGTTTTCTTTTATTAGCTCAGTTCTCTCGTTAATGGTTGCTTTGCTCAATAGAGGAAAAATGTCATTTTCATCTATATTTTTACTATGTAACTTTCTACGCCACTCCACAAAACCATCTGCCATGCATGAAATTTGTAAAGGTACAAATTTTTTGGTTTATTTTTGTATTTCATGTCCTAGGTTATAGTGATGCTAGCGAGCAAAGCTTACATTGAATACAAAATCCCTTCCAACCTGCTTTCATAGATCCAAGGTATAGAATCAGTAGGGACATTCTCAATGAAGACAAACATAGACAATTAGGTAAGTACACATGAAATTTGAATGGAGAGGATAAAAAAAAATTACGCTTAGCTGCTTTTCATTTACATGTTGCAGGCAATCATTTATGTCAAAATATTTTCAATTGCTTAACATTCATTGAATTTTTTTGAAATGTTCTTGATTAATCTTCTCAAGTCAATCGATAATTGAGACATAATGAATTGAGTGGACTCATCCCTCCATAGCTTACCTCATTTCCCATTTTAGCCATGTGTTAGACCTCTTTGAAAACTATCTATTCAACATGATATCCTTTGCATAAACACAAGAAACATTATATCTATTATCTATATTAGGGAACATGATTAAACACAATTGTTTCCAATTAGACACATCAAAAACCTAAATGATTGCATCTAAAAATAGTCAGATTCTCAAAGAGAAAGACCCACATGAAAGAGTTATAGACCTTTGCTCTACACTATCACTAGACTTATGTTCTCTACTATCTTGATACTTGTACTTAGATGTATATTTCCCTTGAATATCGACTTCATTTAAAATCAAACCTGAACTACCATCTCCTTCACATTTACTAGCCATAAAACCTGGATCCCCACCAATTCAGTCTCTACAATAACCAAAATAATCTTCACATAAAAGGATAAAAATAATCAACTGGACCATTTTCTTCATCATCCTTTGTGCTCATTTAATCCAATTTTAGCTCATTTGCAACAAGTTTTGTACCGCATCTTAGGGATTGTAGCCTGTAGTCATTAGCCTCCCTAGATTTGACATCCTTTAGGACATACCATGCTTTTTGAACCCTAAAAAAACTATCTAAAATATCACCACCTGCATCCCCCCACTCTTTTGGCTTGTTGATAAGATATGAAGTCCTTAGCACCTACCAAAAAGAGAACCAAAATTAATTGCAACCACCTCGCTAAATTCAAAATCAATTTCAGTACTTGAGATTTTGGGTTTATCAAAAAAATCAACATTATGATAGAGGTTCAAGTTGAGGTGGAATTAATTGCTTTTTTTATCAAAGGTGGACATAAATGAGTTCCTATATTGTGACAAAAATGTTGGGAAGATAAACCCAGCTATAGTGGGCAAAGAATGAAAACACGCATAGCTCAAAGGAGACAAACACGAGGAGACAAAAATAATATATATTTGATTTCATTCATTCATAAAGTGATTACATTCAAAAAAATTACTGACAAAAAACTGAGAGCAAAATCTCTATAGATTTTGATACAAAAAACTGCGCTTATTCTGACGCATCTTCCTTCTATGTGTTGTTGCATACTGGAGATATTTCCAAGCACTGGAGCATTGTCAATGTCTTTTGCTACTATAGGATCTCCTAAAATTTCACTTTCTATTCTATTCTACTAAACATTCTTCCAATCTATTGTTGCTGCTAAAAGTTATTGTCTTTGTCTATAGAAGAAACATTCTATTCTTGTTTTTTCTTTTTGTTTCCTTTCCAAAAAAAATGGTGCCCAATTCAAATTCAACCACCACAATTAATTTTCTAACAAATATTAACTAGCCAAAATGGTTCTCAGACATGGAAAGTGGGGAACAATCGAAATTGGATTTCATCTAATGGTGCATTAAATGCACTTTCCTGTTGCTGCTCGGGATTAAATATTCCAACACTCCCCCTTAATTTTGAGCCATTCTGCTTTTCATAATCATTTAAAAATTAAGGAGCAAAGTCTTCGGAGCAAGGATTTGGGGGAATCGATCCCTATTTTTAATAACTCTACAAAACTTCCAAAGCAACAGACCAAAAGTTTTGGAGCACCGGCACAAAGTTTCATGAGCAAACCTATGTGCATCTATTTTGCATTTTGGAACTATCTTCTGAAGTTCTGGAGCATCTACGCTTTCCTGTGTCTTCTAGAACCAAAGTTTTGGACCATCTACACTTTCCTGTGTCTTCTAGAACCAAATTTATAGAGCATCTATGTTTTTCTGTGTCTTATAGAACCAAAGTTCCAAAGCATTCCTACATACCAAGCCTATCTCTTAGGCATTCAAAATATTCTTTTCACAATTCCTTTGTGAAAAATATCAGTGAGTTGTTGCTCAGATCTGCAATACTAAAGTTGAATCTCTCCATGCTCCACCAACTCCCTTATGAAATGGTAGTGTATTTTGATGTTGTTTCTTCACCCATGAAAGACGAGATTCTTCGTCAATGCAATAGAATACACATTGTCACAAAATATGGTTGTACCATCTTGCTACTAATTCAAATCTACAAGTATTCTTCTAAGCCAAATAGCCTAACATGCTGCTGCATTTGCTGCTATGTACTCCACTTTGGTTGTGGAGAGAGAGACAATGGGCTGATTCTTTGATGCCCATGATATTGCTCTTGACCCATGTTGAAAAAATATCTTGAAGTTCTCTTCTTGTCATCTACATTTCTTGCCCAATCACTATCTGTGTACCCAACTAGCTGAAACTCATTGGAGGTGGTGTACATAATGCCATAGCCTTTCGTGCCATTGACATACCTTAGAATTATTTTTCCTACTTTCTAGTGTGTGTCCTTAGGTTGCTCCATGAACCTAGAAATCAAACTTACCACGTACATCAAATCTGGTCTTGTTGCTATCAAATACATGAGGCTTCTAACCATGCTCTTGAAGAAAGTTAGGTTAACATCAGTACTGTTGTCCTCTTTGCTTAATTTTAGACCTGTAGTTGTTGTGGTTGGGGCTGGTTTTCTCTCCAACATTCTAAATCTCTTCAAGACTTTTTTAGTATAATTTTGTTGTGAAATAAAGATTCCATGATTTGTTTGTTGGACCTTTATTCCTAGGAAATATTTTAGCAAACCTAGGTCTATCATTTCAAACTCATTTTTCATTGCCTCTTTGAAATCAACAATGAAAAGATTACTATTCCTTGTAAAAATTAAATCATCTACATACAAAACAGCAATAAGAATCTCACCATTGACTGCCATGATGTAGAGTGTGGGATCACTACTACTTTTGCTAAAGCCATTGCCTAGAATGTATGAATAAATTATGTTGTACCATTCCCATCGTGCTTGCTTCAACTCATAAAGAGCTTTCTGGAGCCTGTAGACTTTGTCTTCTTTCCCTTAAACTTCGTAGCCAGGTGCTTGCTCCACATACACCTCTTCTTTTAGCACTCCATTCAAGGGTGATTTCACATCCATTTGTAATACTTTCCATTCATGTTGGGCTGCAATTGCTAGGACTCCCCACACTGTTTCTAGTCTTTCAACTGGTGCATATGTTTCATAATAGACTCTTACAAGTTTTTGTTTGTATCCCTTAACAACAAGCCTTTCTTTATGCCTTTCAACTTTACCATCAGCAGTGCATTTGGTCTTATAGACTAGCTTAACTCCAATGACTAATTTCCCTTTGGGCAAATTAGTGAGATCCCATGTTTTGTTTCTTACTATAGCGTCCATCTCTTCATCCATGGAATTAGACCATTTTTCTTCTTTCACGGCTTCTTCAAAATACATTGGATCACTATAAGAAAACATAGCAAAATCTAAATTCTCATCAAAGTCATCATACCTTGTGTTGTCATAAATTTCCCTCACACTTCTAGTCTTTTGTGGCATCAATGATGCAAGCGTAGGATTATAATTTCTAGAGCTGCTTGACTGCTAGACTAATGAAGAAGACTTCTGCTATATGTTTCTAGAGCAACCTCCCTACTAAATTTTTTTGGAGCATCTTTCCTACTAGGATTTTTTGGAGTTGTTGCTGCTATTTTCTAAACTCCTACCTTGCTATAAGGTTCCAATGCATCTACCTTCCACAACTTCTTCATCTTCAAAGGGTATTGACATTAAAATACCCATATTGTTATCAACTATTCCATCCCATGACTCAATTTCAATGAATTCAATGTCCCTACTAATCACCAGTTTCTTGGTGATGGGATTGTACAATCTGTAGGCTTTGGATTCTTTACTATAGCCTATGAAAATGCATTTTTCTCCTTTGTCATCAATTTTTTTCCTTTTCTCTTTTGGCACGAGTGCATATGCCACACATCCAAATATTCTCAAATACTCAACACTCCACTTGCATTTTGTCCACGCTTCTTGTGGGATCCTATCATGAATGGCCTTTATGGGGCACCTATTTAAAATGTAGACTGTTGTTGCTACAACATCACCCCAATACTCATTAGACAAACCTTTTGCCTTCAACATGCTTGTTACCATCTTTGTGATGGTTCTATTATTTCTTCTGGCCACTCCATTTTTTTGTGGAGTATACCAAGCTGTGAGTATTCTCTGAATACCATGAGACTTGCAAAAATTCATAAACTCTTGAGAGATATACTCTCCCCCTCTGTCCATTCTGAGGACTTTGATATAGTGGTTGCTTTGTTTTTCAGCCAAGGCCTTAAACTCTTTGAACTTCTCAAATGCATCTAATTTGTTCTTCAAAAGATACACCCAAATTTTTCTACTATAGTCATCTATGAGTGTCATAAAATAAATATTTCCTCCTAGGGTTTGAGTCTTCGTGGGACCACACAAATTTGAATGCACCAACTCTAATGGTGCTCTAGCTCTCCTAGAATGCCCTAATTGAAAAGGCTAGCTATGTTGTTTACCTAGGATGCATGATTCACACTTTCCATTGGGTTCTATAATTGTTAGTAGGCCCCTAACCATATCATTTTTAGCTAAAATATTTAAATTACAATAACTTATATTCCCATACCTCAAATTCCAAACCTTAAATGGGTTTGGGATGACTGTCTTGAAGGCTAACTACTGCAAGCTTGTTGGTTGTACTGAGATTTATATTTTGAGGGGAAACATTTAGTTCTTTGTCATTTGAACTGCTGCCATAACTTTCTTGCTTCCATCTCTGTCATAGATGATGCATTCACCTTTCTCTATTAGCACTCTATATCCATTTTGGACCATTTTTCTAATGCTCAAGAGATTGTGTTTCCTTCCTGTGGCATAGAAGACATCATGAAGTTGTCTTTCTTCACCATGCTTAGTTTGTAAACAAACTATGCCTTTTCCCATAACTGGAACTTTCTCATTGTTTCCCATTTTGATTTCAAACTTAATGTTGTGGCCAATGCAGGCAAATAAATTTATATTGCCACTCATGTGGTTCCTACAACCACTGTCCAAGTACCAAACTTCAACGTTGTCTTGTTCTGCAAGATTGCTTGCAATGAACACTTGAGACTATTTTTTATTTTCAGCCTTGTTCTAGTTTTCCACATTTTTATTTTGACTCCCTTGGTCATGTTGTTTATTCCTGCATTCACTTGCATAGTGACCATACTTGTGAAAGTAGTAACATTGCACATTGCTCTTTTCAGATCTCTTATTCGAGCTGCTATTTTTCTTTTTGTTTTGAAAATATGATTGGGAGGTGTTTGCCTCCTCTTGACTGTTTGATCCTCCTCTTCTAGATTTGCTTCTACCTCTGCCTCTTTGACCTCTTCCTCTGCCATTTCTTCCTCTTCCCCTACCTCTCACATTGGTGTGTGCTTTAAAGGCTTGTTCTTGGGAATAATTTGCAAACCTATTTAGGCATTGCTCATGGGTTTGAAGTGAACCCATTAACTCATCAACTGATAATGTTGAGAGTTCCTTTGCCTCTTCTATGGCAATAACCACCAGGTCAAATTTTTTGGGTAAACTTCTAAGAATCTTCTCCACAATCTACTGCTATTCCATGGTTTCTCCATTTATCCTCAACTGGTTAATCAAGGTGAAAGCCCTTATATGAAAATCTAAAATGGACTCACTGTCCTTAATCTACATGGTCTCAAATTATCTCCTTTGCAGCTAGAGTTTCACTAACCTAAGTTTCTCAGTCCCTTTGCATGTGGCTTGAAGTATTTTCGATGCTTCTTTTGTATAACTAGCTACTGCTATTTGAGGAAAGATAGCCCTATCAAGGCTGCCTCAATCAAACTAATGGTTTTTGCATCATTTTTCCTTGTCTCCTTCATTTGGTTCTTTTGAGCATTGCTTAATGTTGTAAATACATTTGGGTCAGTCACATATGTGAACCCATTTGCAACTACCTCCCACAAATCATTTGCTATGAAAATGGTTTTCATTTTCTTTGTCGAGACATCATAATTGTTTACATCAAATATAGGTGGTTGCTACCAACTCCTATTGTCTCCTCCAATCATTTTGCTAAATGGGGGAAAACTATAAATACCCAGATAAAATCTAGGGATTTTCTTCACTGCCTAGAAAACTAGGGCTTTCCCAAATACCCAAAAACTAAAGTTTTGTCACTACACGCCTAGGAACAAAGCTAGGGCTTTAACAAAATAAATGTTGAGAAAGCTTAGGGCTCTGATACCAGACTGTTGAGAAGATAAACCCAACTATAGTGGGCAAAGAATGAAAACACACCCAACTCAAAGGAGACAAAAACAAGGAGACAAAAATAATATATATTTGATTTCATTCATTCACAAAGTGATTAAATTCAAAAAGATTACTGACAAAAAACTCAGAGCAAAATCTTTGTACATTCTCATACAAAAAACTCTGCTTATTCTGGCACATCTTCCTTCTATGTTTTGTTGCATGGTAGAGATATTTTGGAGCACTATCAATGTCCTCTGCTGCTGTAGGTTCTCCTAAACTTTCACTTTCTATTATGTTCTCTTGAACATTCTTCCTTTTTGTTGCTACTGCTAAAAGTTATTGTCTTTGTCTACGGAAGAATCATTTTATCTTATTTTGTCTTTTTGTTTCCTTTCCAAAAAACTAGCACCTAATTTCAATTCAACCACCACAATTAATTTTCTGCTAAATATTAATTGGCCAGAATGGGTGTCAAACACGACAAGGGGGGAACAATCCAAATTGGATTTCATTTGATGGTACATTAAATGCACTTTCCTGTTGTTGCTTGGGATTAAATATTCCAACAAAAAATACCATTTGGGAATAGAGACAATATCATACATACCAATATATCCCAAGTTTCAATTCTCTGCAATGCCATTTTGCTGCAAACTTCATGCAAGAGATATATTATTGGTACTTATTACAACATACAACTCTTGCTTCAGGAAATTATTAATGAGTTCCATTTAAACTGCTCTTGCTTTGGGTAATTATGAATGAATGTTAGCTAAAAGAGAGGTTTTTGTGGCAACGTAGACAAGGCAAGTGAATTGCTTTGAAGAATGCCACACAACCAGCAGCAGGACCACATGCCTCACTACCCCAAAAAACCAAAACATTAGAAATTAGCACAAACTAGTCCACTAAGATATCTCTTGGAGTTATGTAGCTATATTATTGAATAAGATAGCTAATCTAGTTTTTATTCACAGTAATAAAACGTACATTTAATTTTTTTCAAATCTAGAAAACAATAATTACAATACTATAAAGACAAGTACTAGCCACTATTTGATACTTGTTCATTTAATAATTTGAATTAATATGATTATTTGTAGACATATTAATTTTACTCACCTTTTATACAAATATAAAACATTTAACAAAAACTAATTTACCTGTTCAAAAAAGTTAGTTTCACTAATAATCTATATAATTAGATTGTAAGATAGACTAAAATTAATGCCTCCCACCTATGCTTCCAATTCAATTCCTAAAAACCTTATTAAAAATTAGTGAAGATTATACACTAGAACATACACCGTATGAAAGATTGCATAGCATTTGAAGTATAAGTAAAGTTTGAAAATAAAAACTCATACAGAAAATGAATGGTCTTGCTTATACTTTACCCAATTTAGATGGGCTAATTGAGATTTAACGCGTCTGGGTGATGTTGATCATTTCAACATTTAGTCTGAGTTGGTCCCTTCATTTTACTTTCCATGTGAACTCTAAGACAAAGTCAAGTCGTGCAGAGAAAAACATATTTTCATGTCTACCTAGGTGCTCACTTTTCTTAACACAATAATTCGAAAAGAGATGTTTCAGAGAAAGCGTGTTAGAGTGAATTATTGTAGAAACATTAGGCCTGATTTAAAGCATTCAAATTTTCTCTAGTTTTATCAAAATCCAGATCACTCTGAGTTACATTTCCCATCTCTCTTTGGCACTTTGAGTTCATGGCATCTTCCTCCTCATCTTATAAACATTCTTTCAATGCATCTGAAAAAATATATGATGCATTTATCAACCACCGAGGCCCTGATGTGAAAGAAAATGTGGCTTTTGCACTTTACGATTCACTGGAGGAAGAGGAATGTTGGAAATTTCTTGACAACAAAGAATTACAATTGGGAGATTCAATTTTGTCTTCCATACAAAATGTGATATACACTTCTAGAGTGCAGATCACCATCTTTTCACCGCGATATGCTGAGTCCTCTTAGTGTCTAGATGAGCTGCTTCTCATGAGGGAAACCTAGGCTCTATTTATTCCTATATTTTGTGATGTGAAGCCTTCTGACCTATGTTACCCTAACAAGGGATGTTATGCAGCAGCATTCGCTGACCATGTAAAAAAGGGGAGATTCAGCAATGAGAAGCTTCAATAGTGGAAAGAAGCTCTCCACTCTTCCTCACTTATCTCAGGCTACAAATTTAGCACATCTAATGAGTAAGGCTGAAGTTATTTTTGCCATTTAGTTTTCCTTTTCTCTTTTGGTTTTTTTCTTTCAATTCATTATGATTCAGTGTTTAATTATTCCTTTTTAACCTCTGCATATTGAGAATTGCTAAACATTTCTAGATTCGATTGTGTGATAATTTTTTGCATCAACGTTTCAGATCACACTCTGTGGTTCAGTGTTTAATTATTCCTTTTGTGCTCCTCTCATCCTAATGATGGATCACAAAGTGTGATCCAAAACATTGATGCAAACAATTATCACACAATCGAATCCATAAATTGTTTAACAATTCTCATTATGAATTGTGTAAACTTGTTATCTTTAACTCTCCATATTTATTTGAAACACTTTTGAATTCTCTTTTCCCTTATAATTGTCAGTAATGTTGAGAGGCTGTGTACAAAGATCACCTTGGTTGTGCAACAAGAGGTTGGGAAGACATTTGAGGGCTTCCCAAGACATGGAGAAGTTGGAAAACGTTAGAACATCTTCATGCAGATGTAGGAGCATCAACAAGTACATCAACACAGGAGAAGAAATCTAGTCTTGTACCCAGAGATTCACATCTAGTGGGCACAGAATCCAAAGTTAAAGACATGGTAGGCTTGTTGGAAGACCCAGCACTTAAAGTTATAGCCGCCATTGGTATGGGCGGCTCAGGGAAGACATTTCTTCTCCAAAATGTCTATAATGCCATAAAATCCAAGTATGATTATTCCATTTGGCTCTCTATTTCCAAATCTTATTCTCTCAAGAATTTGCAAAATGATATAGCCTCCCATATACATTTAGAAAGTGAAATTGTGAAAGTAACTGAAGAGAGAGCGGCTAAATTGATTCATGATCGTATCCAAGGGAAAAGATGTCTTATTGTGCTCGAATATCTATGGACACTCTCAACTAAAAATAATCTAATTGATAAACTAGGCCTGCCAGCTGATAAAGATTGTAAAATTGCGGTTAGCACAAGAAATGGGCAGGTTGCTCTAAATTCAAATGCTTGAATTTATGAGATGAGAAAATTTTCAGATGAAGATAGTTGGAGGTTATTTTGCATCTACGCATTTCAGGGTAATGTGGAAAATAGAGCGGTACTGCAGCAGCTAGAAGAAGAGGGTCAAAAAATTGTAAAGCAATGTGGAAATTTACCTCTTGCTATCAAAATGATAGCAGCATCTCTGGCCAAAACCAAACTTCTCAGCAAATGGGAGTTGAAGCGTCCTCAGCTAGAAAGTATAGTTACTCCCATTGGTGACCCTAACCTTGTCATGGAAATATTGAAACTGAGTTATGACTCTCTTCCTACACACCTTAAACCATGTTTTGCATATCTTTCCTTCTTTCTTGAGGATGAGAAGATAGATCCTAAGTATTTGATAAATCTGTGGATAGGAGAAGCATTCGTCCTAGCAGGAGAGGAACAGTGGGATATGGCTTAGGATTCCAGTTAGAACAACTTTTCCAGCTATGTTTAGTTCAAATATATGAGAAACTTGATCATGGCAGTACATTAATCAAATATTGTAAAATTCATGATTTGTTGCATGATTTGGCCATATAGATATCCAAGGTAAATAGATGTGTTTATTCTGTCAAGGAAATCTCTCAACATACAAGTGGTTCCATAGGCTGGTGCCATATTTTACTGGACAAGAAAGGCATACCTGTCAATGCCATCTTAGATAGCCATCCTATTTATCTCTATACACTCTCATTGTATAGGAATCTGGAGATTACAAGCATCCCAGAAAGCTTGTTTACCAATATGAGAGGATTGTGCATATTGGATTTGATGTTCACAAAAATCTTGACATTGCCTGATTCTGTTGGAAAGATGTTTCTTCTTAAAGTCTTGAATTTGAAGGATACACAGATTAACGAGGTACTAGAGTGTGTGAGACATCTTAAAATTCTGTTGTTTCTTGCTTTACCTAAGGACTGCAGTTCACTACCAGCATGGATAGGCGAACTTGAATATCTTCAGCAATTAGAAGGTGGGGTTTTTTATCACATGCCAAAGGGAATAGAAAAGGTGGCCTCTTTGAGAACATTGCGATCACATTTGCACTTCTCCATAGAAGAGGACAAATTCATGGGGGTAGGCGGTTTGGGCATTATGACTCAAATTCAGGAACTAGAGTTAGTTGTTAACCATGAGATGCAGTTGAAGAGGATGGAAGAAGGGATCCTCTCATAGCTAGTGAAGGTGCATCATCTAAAAATTGATAATGAGATTGGGATCGTGTTTGTGAAGAGTGTGATAGGAATGCAGGAAAATCATCCAGAGAATATTGTAGCAATGAAACATCTGGAAAGTCTTCACGTAAGGTGGCATTCATTGAGTTGGGAGTTACATTCTAACTCCTTCTTCTCACCTCTACTTATTGAGGTGTCTCTACTCTTATTCTTCAAGACTCATGCAAGCAAGCTAAGGTTGAAGCTCTCTCTCTTTGTATTATTCTTTAGGCATTTTGCCTCCATTCATAATATTGAGGTTTTTTCTTGTTTTTTCCCCTTAACAAATTCTTGTGTCTCTCTTGCTTTGGTGGTGCTTGATTTGGCTACTTCAATTTATTTGGTAATCTCTTTCCTTCTAACAATTGCAGATTATTAGTACTTTCCATTACTCTTTTCTATTTCCTTTCAAGTTTCCTCAAAAATTATTGTGGTACTTCATGGTTATTGCATGGAGGTTGGTCAAATACCATCCACCACCACTCTCAAAATTTATTTTTAATTAACTCATGGTGGTAGTACCAATGGATGGGGAACCTCTTGCATGTATAAGACAAAGGTGCATTGATTTTCAGGTCTGTAAATAGGGCACACAAGTCAACTTTGCTAATTTTTTTGTTTCTTAACATCTACATATGACAAACCTCTAGCATAATATTGTCTCATCTCATTCCTCTTATTTGACCAAAAAGTTATTTTCTTGCTCATTTCTTGTACATGAGATACAATTGACTTCAATGATTCAAAAATCCCTCTCTTATAACGGTGGGTTTCAACATGCTCTGTTAATCTTCCAATTAATTATTCACTGTCTCTTTTATTGTTTCCAATTTGATTTAGAATATTTTCTTGTCTTACTTGAGGATTCCTATGAATTGATGGAGGAGTTTTAGGTTGTTCTTGAATAGGAGGCTCTTCTTGAGGGGGTGACTTTGAATTCTCAAAGTTTAAAGGTGGAGATTCATTCCTTGATAATTAGAACAACATTTTATTATAAAAATGTATTTCAATTTGCATTCTAAATCAAATTCGAAATAAATTGAATAAAAATGCATACCTCTTCACAGTCTTCAATGTCTCTGACGTGTTGTTGGTATCCTCGTGAAAGATAGCAAGATAATGATGCAAATAATGAATGATATTTGGCGAGCGTGAGGTGCAGACCTCCAATCCTCCAAGCCAAGCTATGGGTTGAAGAGAAATGAGGTTTTGAAATATGTTTTTTCCTTTTATTTTTCTTTTCAATTTGGTGAAGGGAAATGAGGGTTTGAAATATATTTTTTCCTTTTATTTTTATTTTGATTTGGCGAGTGCCAAATTTGGCGAACGCCAAATGCCTCCAAGTCATTTGTCATGCACCAAATGGCCAATTTTGGTCTTTTCTCATGAATTTTTACAATTTCACACCTAAATTGTGTCACAGATTAGTGCAATTACCCTTAATTAAATCCTAATGTTCTTCATTTAATTAAATAAATTATTTTATTTAATTAAAATATTAATTTCACAACATCCTCTCATTTTATTTAAATAAACCCAAACATCTAAATCAAATGTCACCAATCAAACTAATTCCACCTAAGTTAGTTAATCCTAAATTAATTAACTCCTAACACCAATCCTCCATTCCTCTAGCTTTCGCAAGTTTCACATATAAATCAATTTATTTGATTTAGTAATTCCATCTATTTTCATTCAAATATGAAATATTCTTTTGAATATTCCACCCACTTGACTTTTCCCTCCCAGAGGAATTATTTCCTCCACCTTTGCATTGAAGGCTCTTACATGTCCTCTCCTTGACCCAACTTGGAATTAATTCCTCTTACACCTCCTCTTACACAAGCCACCTCTTGAAATTCAAATTTCACCTACATGCATTAAACATGCACATTATTCAAAATATGCTCCACTCTCGTTCATTAGCATGTTGACAAATGGCGCAATGCATTGGTCCCTTTTTTAATCCCACATTCTTCATATTCTTATCTCTTCAATCCTTCTTCCTTATAAATAGAGGCCTTCTCTATTGATTTGGGATCCACAAGTTCATCCACAATCATCTAGAAGTTTATGCAAAGTTTATTATACATAATTTCATTTGCACTTTCATCTAAAGTTAACATAGAATTCATAATCCATAGCTAGGTTATTGGCATTTTGCATCAAGAATCACAGATCTATCATCAATCTTATCAAGGAATTGGGAAATGGATTCTTTCCACATCAAAGAAGCACCAATTCCCCTATGGGATGTTGGTTTGAGCATTAGAATAAGATTTATTTAGTAGATTACTTGATATTTTTCTTTGACTTCATGTTCTTGTGTTTGAATGAATTTCATAGGGAATGTTTGTTTACACTTTTTTAAGGACTAATGTTTGCTTGTTTGTCCATGTTTGAGCAGGTCTAGACAAAGCATTCACATTTTTGCACTAGGGGGGCCATCTCTCAAAATTAACACATTTTTTTGGCCAATTTCATCGTTTTCTCTCTTTTTTTCTTTCTCAAGATATAGCGATGCTAAGGCGAACAAAATAATGACACTATTAGTTCAACATCAATATATAGTGATGATGCATTTGCAACCAAAGGGAAATGTTGTATTGATTTTCCTGAGGGCTCTATCATTCAAATCTCAAAGGGATACATTGTAGAAAATATTGTCGCAAACACAGTCTTTGTTCTTCCATAGAGTGACGCTGATTTCCACAGAGTGACATTGAAGCTCCAAATAGTGATGCCTTTACGGATTGGTATGCTAGGCTAGGGTAAAAAACCAATTTCACAAGTTTATTTTAAGATGTGCTTTTTTGTTTTGATCTCCTTCGACCATTGACCTATTTTGTGGCTCTGTTTTTTGTAGACTAACAAGCTTTTGTAGGTTGAGGTGACTAAGAAAGAAAAGGAGGAAACAAGGAGAAGGTCTCTTATGGCACCATTTCAAAATTGTAACAAGTGTTTATAAACACTTTGGGGACACCTATAACCCAATATTTAGGATCTTGTTATCTTCAGCTTTAGAACTTAACTACATTTCATTTGGGTTTTAAAAGAATATACAAAAACCTTTTTTTTTTTTGCAAAAGGTTAAAAAGAACATTAGAAACTCACTAGATTTGATTTTGGGTCTTGAAAATTGAACATTCAACTTCACACTCAAATTTGGTGCTATAAAAAGAACTCATTTGCTGCTTTTGAGTTCTAAAATGAACATGTGCTTATCTTGTTTTGTAATCCTTTTTACAAGCTCATACCATTGAAATGCGTATGCACTTCTCTTGTGCTTCACAATGATCTTGAGAATCAAAAGAATTTTTGTGATATTAGGTTGTCTAAAATATTGACTCCACATTTTAAAATTGGGCTCTTAAAATTGAACAAATCATTCTACTGTGAGAAAATACATTGCGTGTGTTCTCTCTTTGTTCACACAAATAAAGATTGACCGAACTATGGATGTACTTACTTGCTTTCGTTTATCCTTAGAGGGTCTTCCTTGGTGGGAAAAATTATTCACCCCAAGGGAACTACCCAAGTGATAATGAGCATAAGCTAGGCTCTTCCAAACCGCTATACAAATTTGTGGTTGCAAGGAAAGTTTGTAGTCAACAAAGTGATGCATTATAGCTCTCCCCCAGTATCTTTATGATGTGTAAAGCCATTTTTATAAGGGTTGGGAGACCTCTTGATGGAGTTTATCATTAATTCCTTTGAACTAGATTCCCTTATTATGAACCATTGTGTAGTAGCCAAAAATTCCAATATTTGTTGGCATTAGGAGGTCAGACCTCTTGAGTTGTCCCACATATTTGTGATTATTTGTAGAGATGAAATGTATGTCATGGGAGATTCATGAGAACTGAAGCTTGGCTTACTCATAGAAGTGAGTTTCGTGGAGGAGAGGCAATATGGACATGCTTCTAATCATTCGCTCTGAATAGGCACAGCTGGATTTATCCAAGTGGGAATTCAAGAAATATTTTCTTTTCCATCTTAGGGTTGTGCAATATTTGACTCAGTTAAACATAGTGCTTGGATCCAAAATCTTGAAAATAGACATTCAACAAGTTCATCAAATTTTAAACCTTTAGAAGAAGCAAATACCTTTGAAAAGTCCAAGTGTTACCACTTGTCCCTAGGGATTCTACTCTTAGAGGCTTCTATATACTTGGACTTATATCTAAATTTTCTCTCTCTAAAGTCAACATTTGGGGACTATTTCCTTGACTCTCTTGATTTCCACATAATAGACCTTGTGGGATGAAAATAAATTGAGACATAGGAATTTAGTTCAAAAGCTAAGCAAGAAAGTGTTTGTGGTAAAAAAAACTCATTAAGCAAAGATAAAAGACAATTGAACCCCACACGTGTTTTCTCAAATGATTTCCTAGAAGATCATAGTTCCAAAACTAAAGTCCATCAATCGTCACAAATGTCTTAGTCCAAGAAGTATCAAGAAACTTTAGTCTATGTTTTATGAAGTTAGCGAAATATTGGTCTATAACTTTTATAAACATGCTTCAAAAGAAAATCCCAGTTTGTATTCATTTTATTATTGTCAAAATCCAAGTCTTTTCCAACATTTTGAGTATCTCACTTTGTAGGGTTGAAAGGTCCTTGGAAGTATAGTATGTTCTTCAATACCTAGGTCTTGTAAACAAAAGTCTCTCTAGGTTCACCTAGGATCAAAATAAACACTTCCAAAAGCACATATACAAATGGAGAAATTTCAAAGGTGTATGAGCTCTGCTAGGGTTTTGTGTTTTTTGTGGTCCCCCTTGGCCCCTCTTGCATCATATTGCACATCCTGCATGGGAAGCCCCTCCTTTCTTGTGTGTACAACCACATTTATTGTATTTTTTTTGTTTTAATATGCCTTCAACTGGCTCTAACCCAGTAGTTCTTGTTGGTGTTGGTGGTTCGACGATGCTAATCAATGGATCCTCCTCTGAACAAACATCCCTAAAAATCTATTCTAAAAATCTTTCACGAAGTAAGTGCTCTAATTTACCAGTTGATGTGGTTTTTCCTTTACTAGAGTTTGATACTACTTGTTAATGGATTGAGAAATAAACCCTTGTTGGGTATTTCTTGGGAGAAATCCCCCTAAAAGTGTGCTTAAATAATGGATTATCAAGGCTTGGGTCCCTCATGGGGTCTACCTTGATATGGTCAAAAATTTAACCAAGGGTTTCTTTTTGTTTTGCTTTGCAGAGGTCAATCATGTGCAAGCTTCTTAGCCCATGGGCCCTGCTATGTCTGATCTTCTTTATTATTTTTATAGGAATGGACCTATCATTTTGTTTTCTTAGATGACACCAAGTTGCAAGTCCTGGTCTAGATTGAATTCCCTGGTCTACCCTTTCCTTGTGTGCTTTTTTTGAATAGTATAGCTTTCTCACTAGGGAGGCTTATTTGCATTGAGCCAGATAGGTTATTTCAGGCCCAACCCCAGAAGAGGATTTGTGTTGAAGTGGACCTTGACAAAAATTTGAAAGACTCCATTGATATCCAATTGGAGCTCTTCACCACACCCAAAAGGTCAAATATTTTAATCTACCCAACACGTGCTATAGGTGTTAGTCAACAGACCACAAGATTAAGGATTTCCCTTTAGTAGTGCCTCATACACCTTCTCCACCACGAGATGCTCAAAAGCCTCATTCGACGGTTGCATCTACTACCAAACCTGATGGAGAATGGACTATAGTTATGAACTAAAAGAATAATTCCACTAGTTCTGGGTCAGGTCTTATGACCTCTGAGCTAGTGAAAGATGTTTGAAACCCTTAAGTGAAGGTGAAAGAAGGTCCTATTGGAGCTGATTATGATTCACTGTAGCTTAGGCCAAAGGCTACACCTTGGTCGGTTGCTATCATGTTAACACAGCCGACTGTTTCTTGTCCTGTGTTGGGAGCTCAAAGGTGATCTGACAGCCCTTCCCGTCCTAGGCAAGAAGGGGAATATGTTCATGAAAAGTGGAGGATTTCCTTTCTGTCCATCCAGATTGGATCAATTCCTCCATAATTTTTACATAATTTTTTCTCTTCTCTGAATGAAGAGGAATTGGGTTTTGAAAACATGGAGGAGTTTCATTCATGAAGTTCCTCTCATGGAATGTTTCAGGTCTAATAGACCTCTCTAGAAAGTATTATGTCAGGGATGCCTTGTGTAAGTACTCTGGTATTGAAGTGCTTTGTCTCCAAGAAGTTAAAATTTCTTGTTTTTTGCTTGTTGTAGCTTGTTGCTCTATTTGGCCAGCCAATAAAATGTTTTGTACTACTCATGATGTTGGGTGTGGCAGAGTTTTCACCCTTTGGCCCCATAGTGGCACTCTTTTGTGGTCAACCATGAATCTGATCCCACTCATCATCTCATCTGGATCCTTCTCAACATTGATAATCATTCCTTTGGAATTATTAATTTCTATGCTTTTAATGATGCTATGGAACACTCTTTACTCTGGTGGATTTCTAATTGTTTACCAGTTGCTACCTGGTTACTATGTGTGGACTTCAATATAGGAAAAATGGCATCTGACAAAGATGGCACTTTTCCATTCAGATGGACATCTAGGGAAAGGGAGGCATGGTTTTACATGTGCAATAAATTGGGGCTTTTTGATCCCAATATTGGCCGCTGCCATTCTCATTCTCTCTAGCACACTTGGTGTAATTACAAAGCCAATTCTGATAGAATATTGAAGTTCCTTGATTGTGCCATGATCTTGGAAAGGTCTTTTTTCTCTTTTGATAGCTCCTCTCTCATGATTAAGCCATTAGTGGATCTAACCTTGTCAGACTACTTCCCCATTTCTTTTGGAATTGAATGGGAGACTCAATAGCCTCATATGTGTAAAACTCTTTTTTTTTAAACACATCTTTAATCTACTGCAATCCTACCCTGGCCCACGTTCGTAGAGTCTAGAATTTGGAGTACAAACCAGCTCATCATACATGCTGGATTTCTTGGTGGAATGAGGTTATTATCTACACAACTATATTTCTATGCATTTATGGGCGCAAGATGGCTATTTTTCACTAGTGGTCTTATGAGGCTACCACCACTGACCTCCATGTTGCTTCTAAGGCTTTGGCGGCCAACCCTTTTTCTCCATCATTGCAAGTTAGGGTGGAAAAATTAAGGCACAAGAAACAAATTTCTGATAGCTATGTTGCTAGAGGTGCACAAATCAAAGCCCATTTGCATTGGTTAAAAGTTGGTGATCTTTCCTCCAAAGAATTTTTTTTGGCTCTACATGCTAGGAACTTATCCCCGGGCATTAAAAAAATCAAAGATGGTGTTCAGGTGCTCTTTGAGCTGCCTGTATTCTCCAAGCCTTTGTACGTCATTATGAGCAAGTCTTCACTACACAAAAATTCGTTCTTGTGCAAAAGCAAGCCCTTTAGGATTGTCTTGTTGTTGTGTCAAATAAGCTTTCTTGAGCTCAGAATTTTTTTTGTGATCAACTGTTATCAGTTGATGATCTCAAAGAGGTTAAGTCTATTTCATGGTTGATGATAAAGCCCCAGGAATTGATGGGTTCCCTTGTGAATTCTACAAATCCATGTGGGACTATATTGGGCATGATCTACATCAAGTTTACTTATAAGCTTTTCATTCTAATTCTCTATGTAACTTAATTAATAAAGGTAACATAAAATTCATACCTAAGCTAGGTGACTATGAAGACATTTGAAACTGGAGAACTATCACACTTCGTAATGTCTCCTACAAGATTATCGCCAAGGTTGTGGCACTTAAAATCTGCCATCTTCTACCTCAGATTGTGCACCCAGAACAAACTGGGTTTATCAAATCCAGATTTATTTTGGATAATATTATTGTTGTTTGGAAAGGAATGGAATGGGCTAGACATTCAAACCAAAAATTTATGTTCACTAAATTTGACTTTTCCAAGGTCTATGACTGCATTCAATGGCTTTTTATTCTTGCTATGCTGCAAGGTTTGGGTTTTAGGCCCAATTTCATTCAATCTGTTTGAATGCTCTTTGTGGATGCCTCAACTTGTATCACCATCAATGGCCATCAATCCTCTGCCTTTGGAATCTTTTGTTCCATTCAGCAAGGGTTTCCATTGGCCTCCTCTTTGTATGTGCTTGCAGCTAAGGGTTTTGGTTACCTCTTGGCCAACGCTATTTCCTAGCAGTGGTTCAAGGGAATTTCTCTGCCCAACTCCCATGCTTAGCTTGTTAATGGCCATTTTTCTGATGACTCATTCCTCACCCTTCTGGAGGAAGAAGACTCCATTATGGCAGCTCTTGATTGTCTTAATACCTTTTTTCTGGCTTTTGGCTTTGCCATCCAGTTGCATAAAACATTTTGTTACTGACAGTCTATCTTTCCCTCTCCACCTTGGTTGCAATAGTATTGATGGAAGTGGATTGGGCCTAAAGATTTTTTTTGGTTTCTGAGCATTCCCTTTTCCTTTCAAGCATCTTTAGTTGAGCTTTGGAAAGTTGTGCTCTCTAGAGTTGAACAAAAGCTTCCTTATTGGGTTACCAAGCCCCTCTCTTTGGTAGGAAAATTCCAGGTGTGTTCCAAAATTCTAGTGACCACCCATGTTTAATATTCTTCTTGGTGGGCTCCCTCCAAAGCTACCCATGGAAAGCCTGAGAAATTGTTTCATGACTTTCTCTAGGCCTCCTCTGAATCTCATAGAGGGTTTCATTATGTGGCTTGGGAATTTTGTTGCCTTCCTAGAGACTCGGAAGGTCTCAGGTTGTTGCCTACTCAACGACAAGAGACTGCTCTGTATGTTAAATGGATTATTTGTGCCCTTACTGGGGATGAGGCCTGGACAAATTCTTCTCAAGCATAGTATTCAATCTGGCTTCTCTTTCCATAAACCTACCTAGAAGGGGATTGGCTTTCAAACCCTTCTAGTCATGGAAGAACCAATCTAGATTGTTGGGAAATTTGTGGCCAAAAGCATCTAGCAGGCCTAGGAAGCTATCAAACCTTGGCTCCATTGGGCTGGCTCTAGTTTTCGATATGAGCTTTCTCTCAACCAACACAATATTTTGTGGTCACCTCTTTTTGCTTGCAATGGTCAGTTGTTGGCTAAGTCACTTAGACTTAAGGCCCTCAGATTTCACAAAAAGGGTATCCAAACCCTGCAACAGATATTTCATAGACCCACCATGTGTATTATGTCATGGGAAGTTTTTTTGTGCCCAATACAGGCTTCATAACTAGGATTGTGCTACTTAGGATGGTATGGTGAATTCCATTCCTGCGGAAATGTTTCATAAGGTTGGAATTTTTGGGATGAAACCTTGGTGGAAAGACTAGAAGTGGTATCCAGAAACCCCTTTTCAGGAACTACAAGTCTCGAGTTGGTTATAGGTGGCTCTCACCATATTTTCCTATGATTCAGAGTTTGAACTACAGGTGGCTTCTTCAATATCCCACTCATGTCTAGCATAAAATATTTGCTACCACTTGGTCAACAAGTGTTGAGCCAAAGCTTGCCAAATTTTTCTAGTGTATTCTTTTCCAAGGCTTGCTTGTGGGTTCTCAGTTGGTTCACCTGGGGGCCTGAGACCCTCGATGCCCTTTTTGTGGGCAAGCTGAGAATTTCAAGCATATTTTCTATTTTTTCCCAAAGCCCAATAGCTTTGGACTTGGATTCATGACTTTTTTTGGTCCTTTAGGCTAGAACCTTTCTCTTGGAATATGGTGTTGCTAGGAGATTCTCCCAGATTTCCTACAAAATTCACCCAACTTTGGCACACTTTCAATGTGGAAATTCTCTTTGGAAAGACAAAAATGCTTGCATTTTTCTACATACTCAAATGGATATTCATGTATCTTTATATGCTAAATCTATGATTTTCTCTAATGTGATTTTACAGGTTCAAGTGCAAGCTAACAAAGTGCACTTGAGGTTGCTCATCTTTAGGTTCTCTTGGACCACTAGGGCAATGCCTCTTGGACTGTTGCTCAAGTCCCCACTTTTCCCACCTCTTCCTGTGGTCAGCCACCCTCTAGGGGCAAGCAATAGAGTGGCTCTATGCATCCTCGTTCCTATCCCCTACCTCGGCGGGATTCTCACACTCCTCGATAAAACTATTCTTTGTCACGAGGCCCTCATTGAGAGACTAGTGAACCACCCCTAAACACATTTGAATATTTTATCCATGGTATGACATCTACATGAGAGAGCTTGCATCAAAGGCAAGAACACCTATGGAGACATTTGAGGAAAGAACAAAATGAGAGCCATCAAGTGTTAGACATGAGGAGGAAGGTCAATATTTTGTACAAGATTAAAGTTATTTCATGGTGCATTTTATTTAAAATTAATATAAAAAATATTAGTACTAATGCATATTTAAGTGGGATAAAAATTAATAAGGAAGAACTCAAAGAATTTCATCATGGTACTCTTTCAACCATTCATTTTGGCCTAGACTTGATGGTATAATTTTTTCCATTGTATGCATATCATTTAAATTGTGATTAATTAAATATATTAATTTATATCTTGATCTTATTTTACTTTTGTAGTGTTCTCTAAATGTGAATGGGTTGGGACCTTCTCCAATATATTATAGTAGAAAACGTGATCATCCTAAGGGATTGCCATTCACATAATGCATTTGAGAGCAATCACAAAGAGTCGAGGTAATTAAATTGAATTTTAATTGAATTAATATTTCAAAGAACTTATTGTGGTGATTTACATGTTAACTTCAATATATTATAATTATTTGTACATAGAAATAGTCTTACATTCCAAGAGGCATAAGTCAAAAAAATGATAGTAGAAGTGATGAAGAAAAGTGCAGTTACACAAGCAAGAGGTAGAGGTAAAGGCAGGGAAAATTTTCAACAAAGAGATAGAGGTTTTCAAAGGTATGATCAATCATAGTAAAAAGTATAAATATTTTGTATCTAAATTTAGGAAAAATATTGCATATGGAAGTAAACAGGAAGCCCAATATGCAAATGAAGGTGAAGGGTAGGAGGAATATGTATTGCTAACATGTTGCACAAAAGAGGAAATAAATGAAGAAAAATGGTATGTTGATTGCTCGGGTGTAGTAATCATATGACAAGAAGCAAAGAGATATTATAGGATTTGGATGCCAAATCAGAAGTAAAGATGGGAAATAATACAATTGCATCAGTCATGAGGAAAGGGAGGATATTAATCACAACAAAACAAGGCGATAAAAGATATATTGGTGATGTCTTCTATGTACAAGGTTTAAAACATAACATGTTATGTGTAGGCCAACTTGTGCAAAAAGGCCACACTATAAAATTTGAAGATGGTGAATGCATCATTATTGATGGTAAAAAAAGTTGATAACAAAAATACCCATGACTACTAAAAAA
>VDFB02388214.1:0-26889 GCA_007258455.2 Sequoia sempervirens | reverse complement strand
TGCACAAGGGGAGAGGATACTTCGATGTACCAAGTCGTAAGGGTAACCAGACTTGTGTTTTCGCACCAAACACAGTAGACACTTGTTAATTTTAAACCAAATGAAAGATTTGCTACGCTACCAAAAAATCTGTTTCAAAATTTAACTAAGGTCTTCGACAATCATCCTACAGAAAAACTCATTAGTAGTTTTCAATATCGTCTTCGTCAATCATCTTGCAAAAACTTGTTAACTCCAAAAGTCCACATGCTGAAAATCAGATATTAGTAACACAGAAACTAATTGAAATTTTTAGATTTCTAAAAAATAGAAATAAAGGTTACCAGTCAATTGCATCACTGTGTTACCAGTCAGATGCGTCGATATTTTCTTCAATTGCGGCTCGGTATTCACTAGTCAATTGCGGTTCAAGCATTTTCAGATGCGTCATATATTTTCAAATGTGTCTGGTGTCAGATGCAGTTCAGGAATTCAATTGCGTCGCTTCGTCAAACTGATGCGTTGTTCCATATGAAAAACCCACAAAAATCAAAAATAAAAGATCTACAGATTCACGAAGATGGTGTCTTCACGTTGGGTTCACCAAATGTAACGCCAAGAAAGTGCACAAGAAATAGATTAGAATCAAACATGCAATACTAAATCTAATATGCAAAATCTAATGTTAAGCAACAAAGAACAAAGGAAAGTAGAACATAAACAAACTGAAACAATCTCACCAATTTCAAATGTATTTCCATGATTCATCTCGATTGCCCTTCTTCATTTTGTTGTTGTAGTATAATTGCCCTCAGATTTCTCGTAAGTTCGTGCAAGTATAGCGTAAGATAGTGATTAGCAAAATATCGAAGATTTAAGATAAGTGCTCGCAAGATTCGAAAAGATATTTCAATTTCAAGAGAGATTGGAATGAAGAATGACAAATCAATTTATAGAAAATTGATTATTCGAATGACAGGCCAAGATTGAAAAATCAACAGACGGTTGAGATCGACAGATTAGACATGCATTCTGATAACTATTAGTAATGACACGAGTGATACAAATTAGAAATAGGATTAAAGATTAAATAAATGATTTAATCTTCGGTTTGGTATTCAAAAACAGAAGAAATATCTTTGCATGACAAAGATAAAGATTGATTAAAGCGACTCTTGTTTGAATGCACGCACAAGGTTTAATTAATTAAATAAGAATATTTAATTAATCTGCATGTACATGCAAATGAGTTAGAACTGGATGATTGAATGATTTGACGAAGAGATTACTCGAGAACGCCACTCAGACATTAAATCAAGAGTTAACTGAGCAATTAAAATAGATGTTGAGTCGAGTAAAAGTGAATACTTAGATAACTCACACAATCATCTAAAATATAGAGGAATGCATTAAAATAGAATTAATGAATTAAATAATTCATTTAATTCAAAACTCGATATTTGGAGAATAATTAAATAAATAATATTTATTTAATTAAGTGATGAAGGGATTTTAAATGAATAATTAAATAAATAAAGAACTTATTTAATTATAGTTGAAGTATGATAAAGGGGTACTAGGAACGCCAATCTGAATCAGTTGAAACCCTAGCCCTACTCCTTTTGGCCACTGAGAAATAAATATTGGTTCAATCCTGCCATCTTGGTTTAAGCCTAAACCACTCTAGCTATCATATCCTTTGCTTTGCATGATTTTGAAACCCTTTCCATATAGATTTGTAGGAATATGAGCAAGTAAGAGGGGTTCCTCATCATCTTCTCTATACAGCCAGGAAATGACATCTTTTGTATCTACGGCCTCTTTGCTTAATTCACCCCATTTAGAAAAATTTGTCCTAGGAGGAATGTGTATAGTGACCATAGATTGTCTCCTATCCGATGTAGGTAAACCGTATGACTTAGGAGGAATCAAATGGCTAACACAATAAGAATTTTTCATGTAATACTCTCCACAACCCTTGTCTTGGATCTCAACTCTAGGAGTGGTAGGAATGAGGGTGAAATAGATGTTC
Source organism: Sequoia sempervirens (assembly GCA_007258455.2). Classification (NCBI taxonomy): domain Eukaryota; kingdom Viridiplantae; phylum Streptophyta; class Pinopsida; order Cupressales; family Cupressaceae; genus Sequoia; species Sequoia sempervirens. Next base: position 24,878 of record VDFB02388214.1, on the reverse strand, counting down.
GAGTGAGTGTGGTTGGATCAACATAGGAGGATGAATTGGATGATGAGGCCTTTGGTTTACTGGCACTTGGCGTTGGGGGATCTCCTTTAGTCCTCATGTGTGACCATGTATTAATACACCCATTCAACAAGTGATAAAACTATTCAACAATGGCATCTATCAATTATTCTACAAAGAGTCTTATTGCTACATCTTTGTGTTGAACTCCCATAACACTACAAGCAGTGAAAAAGGAATTCAAATTCTTGTTAGGAGTGACCATCCCATCACCCTCTAAAATTTTGAAGATTCTTTCTAGATCCCTTTGGGAGGTCATTCAATTGGACTCCAAGTCACAATGGACCAATGGTTCCTTCCCATGGGATTGGCTAAGCCATTCCTCGATTGAGATGAGCAATAATAGTACAACAGTCACATGGATAGGAGTTCTGTGTAAGACAAGAGTTTGGAAAGTCACAAGTAGGTCAGTAGATAGGAGGGGATTTTCTCGTACAAGCGAGGATGGCCTACTTCTTGATATGATCCTCCTTCTTGGTATTAAAACTCCATCATACTCTCCTCTTTGTACAACCTCAAAATTAGGATTGAAAAGACCCTTCTTCCTGTTGGTTCTGGTATAAGGCCTGAACTCCAATGTGACAGAAAATTCCCAATGCTAGGTATTGAATCTACTTCAACTCTCCCTAGTGGAGTCACCAAAAATCTATTAGTGAAAATATTTTTCCTTTACAATATCAAATATAAATGACTATGATGCCCAGTAAGGACACATCAATTCACAATGGCTAGAGAGATTACCATTGCATTGGTAATCTTCCTTTGAATTTTAGTTGAGGTACAACTCCCTCTTCTAACATAATTTTTGGATTTTTTGAATATATGAATTTGGGGGTATGCTTTATTAATTATAGCCATGATACAAGCATGAAATAAAATACTTAAAACTAAATTACTACTGAAATGAAATGAACTAGAAAATTATTAGTATCGTGACTCACAAATCATATTATTAACACTTTTTTACTCGACTCGGTACAATTTCAACCATTTACTACAATTAAAATGAATTGAATTTAATTGAACAACACATTATCAAAGGAAATGAATATCCAAATGCTTGTCAAATCTCACAAGCTTTCTCACAAACATTAACATCTAATTCACAATTACTACACATAGACAATAACATTCACATGAAATGAATTAAAACTGCAAAATTTGATCCTTTATTAATGATTCTCACTCATGCATCATAGTGCAAGGGGAATCAAAATATCAAAACCTTGCACAATAAAAATATAACATATTTATAGTTTTCAAAGCATAATTGTCACCGAAGTCTTGCAAAATAACTAAAAATAATTGATACTTGAAGGAATCAGAATAATGGATTTTAGAACATTTAAAGATAAAACATGAGAAACTTAAATTCTTCTAATGTTGAGATGGTTGGGTATGCAAAGAGGCAAGCACTTCTTCGGATGGATTTTCTTGAGCAGCTTCCATGCATACTTGATAGTCTTTCAGGGTCATCATGAGCTCAAGAATTTCCATCTGTTGTGGGACAATTTCATTCGTCATTCTCAATTTCCAAGTGGCTTCGGTAATTTGAATCAACTCCATCTTTTGTGCTATGAGTGTAGGAGTATCTTCATGCCATGACAATGCCAAATCAATTATGGCCAGCTTCTTCAATGCCTATTTACCAAATGATTTTTCCCCTACATATGTATCAACTACCTTAAAGAAGGAATATTTTAACTCTTCAAGTGTGGCAGGCCCTTGGTTATCTCCTTTCATTATCAGGCATTCAAAATCAATAAACTTCTTGATGAAATTGTTATTCAAGTGATTGCATTCCTTCAACAATTTTGTTTGCTTCGAGAAGTTTGATTTTATGAATTCAAACTTCCAGGCTATACTTGTTTTCCACATAAGAAATCGATTATCTTCCTTAGGAGGAATTATTTTTTCAACAGTAGCCTTTTCCAAGTCCATGGTAATAAGATTAGTAAGCTCATGATCAATCTATAGCCAATGTGTCTCCTCTTGCTTACAAATGACCAATTTAGATTTGATCGCATTTCTTAATACTACAAACTCATTATAAAATTTTCTCAATTTCTCAATTATAGGAGGTCCCTTCTCTTTGATCTCAAGAACCTAGCTTTGGACGACCTTCCCATAGTAACTATCCTTTTGAATCCTTCCCATCATTGCTTTTCTACCAATCAAATTGGGATCAAAGGAAAGATTGGCTTGACTTAAAGGCTGAGGTGAAGGATCTGTTAAAGTCCTAAGGAAATTAGAAAGGAGCTCTATGGATTTCTTGAATTCATCTTTATCCTTCTTATCCTTATCTATTTGTTCCACTAACCTTGAGGCAGTAACCTGAAAATTATGGATATCTCCATCTCCACTAGCAGGGCCTAAATCCACTTTGGTTATATTGTAGTCTGCTACATTGACCTGGATAGGATCATTTTGCACAGAGGGTCAGAAAACTTCCATAACCAAATATCCAAAAGACTCATCTTCCAACAACCTAGCAGTTGTTTTCAAATTCTTTACTTTAGGAGTTTTCTACAAAAGTTTTCCCACAATGTCTTCCTTTGGCAACACGATAGGAACTATTTTCCTTTTCTTGGAGAGAGAATTCTATAGCTAGGATGGTGAGGATGTAGGTGAATTAAGATCTTGGAAGGTCTTGAGTGTAGAGAAATGAAGATATTTGTTTAGCAAAGGATATCTCACCACATTGTGTATATTGAGGGAGATGGAATTGAGGCTTCATCTCATTGCATGCTTACTTTTGTGTCTCCTTGAGGTTGTTGAGTGTGAGTTTCCAAGGCTTCCCTATCAGCTTCATTTCCTTGATTACTTTCCTTTGATTGTTGCTTAGCATCATCACTACTTTGTTCTTCAGTTATGAAATTGGGAAGAGGACCTCCACCACAAGTTTTCTCAAGTCATTTTCCTTTATTAGGAGGATCATCACCATTCCCAGTGCCACTTGATAGAGATGTAACTTGTACTAGTGGTATTGGCATAGAAGACCTTGTACTTATATGACCAGTACTTTTTGTTCATGAGCTCCCTTCTTTTCCTTTGATGGAGCCTTAGAAATGTCTCCTTTCTTTTTGGTTAGCAAAACTTGTGTCCTCAAAACTATTGAAGTTATAACCTAAATATCCTCATTTTCTTCACTGTTCCAATCCACTGGTGGTAGGGGAAAATTCTATACCCATTGAGCATAGGTTGGATCAATCAAATCAAAGTCTTCATCTTGTATTCCCCTTATATTCCAACCTAATTTGAAATTTAAGATCTATGCCAAAGAGAGTCTCATCCAATTCCTTCTTCTTACCTCATAACCATCTACGCAATTAGCCCAAAAATCTTCAAGATGAGGCATATGATAGTAACTAAGTCCAAGCTGAAGATTATTCCACATAGTTTTTATTTTCAAATGGGAACCTCCTCTCATAAGTATCAAAAGAGAACTTTATGGTTTCTCTTCTCAGATTAAGGGCATTTGATTTTGACTTGCATTCGTAATTTCCCAGACCAATTGGGAGTGGGATACCAACCGTTTTCCTATCTACACATCTCGTGTTTACCTCTACGGTTTAACGGTAAACTTCCATCAAGATGAATTTATCTTCTACATATCTCAGAAGTTTTAAAGGAAAGTGATCAAATCCACCCACCCACAAGTAGTTAAATGTTTGAAATTGTATAAAGAGACTATCATACTTGATGACCAATTGAAAAGCCTTGGGAGATACTCTTTGACCTAGATCATCCTGTAGCTCCCTGACTAGTTTCATCTTGAACACATCATTTACCTTGTGGTAATTCTTATAGCTCTTTTTAATCTATAAATTAGGATAATAATCATACATTTGAATTTGTTCATCAAAATCCTCAACAAGGTTTAAACAAATACAAGGTCTTGTACAGACTAGCACATAGAAGAGATAAGAGGACAAATAGAATGACCTGTTCATAGCAAAGCTTCTCATTGTATCATCTAATCAGTCACTAATTATAGTGACCTAATCTAAGTACTATGTACCACCAAAATAACTTGCATAAAGAAGTACATCCACTCTTCAAAATCATGTGCATTCATATTCCCTCTCACCCTGTGTAATAACATAATAATAACTAAAATTTCTTATCTTAAATGTGACTTGTGCATTTTCTTAGGTGGATTGAACCATCCCTTTGTAATGAAGTTTCAATAGTGCCCCTTCTTCTCTGAAAAGAAGCCTTGGGATGGGGTAAAATTGAAATGAGAATAAACCTCTCTTTGGCAGCCTAAAATACCCACTTATTGTAGCTCTATCTATGGTTACTAGGAGATTGTTATCTTTTGTATGAATTTTTCTCATCACTATATTATAATGAGATATGCATTTCAATACCAATTCAGTGCATTGTACTACCACTAGAAATGCAGCAGCTTCAAGGAGATCACTTTCCATTACCTTCTTAGTGATTGGGTTTCTATCTGGCCTACAAATTCCTTCTTAGAATGCATCTAAATTGATATTCCCTAACCTTGTATCACCACTTTAGGAAAGGAACTATTGATACCATCTAGGTGTTCATATCCCAAATATTTGTATTTCATGGTCTCGGGTGTTCTTTTCAAATAAAATTCAACTATGCTACAAGGCAAAAAACAATTGCCAACTACTAGGGCAATTCAGAGAATCCACTTCCCTGGAAAACATACCACCTTTTCCAAATTGAGCTATTTCTGTGCATATTGCTTGTATGTATGTTCTTCTCAGCTTCTAGAATTACATTCCCCAAGAAGAATGATTATGTTTGAAATGACAGCTTAATCTTACATGATTGAACATTTATTACATCTACTCTAGTACTGAAAACATTTAGTGCCTGACACACATGCCACTTGGAAAAAATATTGGATGACCTCGGTACACTCAACAAAGTTGAGTATTTGAAGAACTTTTGAGAGTATAGTCAATGGTCAATGAAGTTCTAAAACTTAAACCCACCCTGAAAAGTTCTTTAATTGGCACATTTCTTTACCTTGGATGATATTGTTTCCTTTTAGTCGAGATAAAACATGGTTAGAAAGCAACATCGGCCCCGATAGAGGTTTGTAAAAACACCAAAAATCCACTTTGCTTTAATAACAATCTTTAAAAAAAACAATCCTTTGCAAAATGAAAAACTTATAAAACTTGGTCAGTTGTCAAAATGGTTTTGAAAAACATCAAAAAACTGACGTCTAAAGAAAATGACATATGAGAAGACCAAGTCAGAAAAAGGAAAGTTATGAACACATCTTTGCGGGCCAACAAGGTTCATAAAACTAACCAAGGACCAACACATAAGATAGAAAAGGTTTGAAAATCGAAATTATACCCAAAAACTCAAACATCCAAAACCAAGAATAAAACTTAGGCAACAGGATGCAAAGGAAAAGGTCTTGGAATAAATGAAGAAGGAATGCTAGAACATTTAAATCCAATAGAATATCCCAAACATCAAGGATTAGGTCTGAGTCACCTAAGATTGTGCCTCTAGAAGCTAAGTCCACTCACACTAAAGTGACAAAAGCTTCTACTAATGTTAATAACACTAAGGAGGATACATACAAAGAATCCTTTGAATATATCACCAAAATCTTCCAAGATACTAGCATATGTACACACCATCACACCATCCACTTCCATTGATCTCCCTCTCATACACCCTGAATTGATAGATTGGGACCAACAAAGACCAATTGTGGGCACATTTAAAAATAATAAGGCGGTCATATAACTAATGGTAATATGTGAGCATATATTATTGGGAGATTGTAAATTGTTATTTGACATTATTGAATGATGAGGCATGCTTCAAGGAAAATATCAATTCCCTTAGTCATAAAAATTAAAAATTAAAAAATCCAAACTCCCCTAGTGAAAACCATGATGAGACACTATTAGACAATGAAAAAAAAAGATGTGTCCTCTAGTGAAAACCCCTTTGAGGCACTAAAAGATGAGGAAGTTGACCTACCCTCAATAGTATCACATTATCAAGAAAGATCCACAATACTAATTGAGGAAACAAATAAATAAATCTAGGCACTAAGAAAGACCCTAATATCACCTTCATAGCCTCCTCTCTCACAAATGAAGAAAAAAAAAGATAGAAATTTTCCTCCAAAAATCATACAAAAAATTTGTATGGTCATATGTTGATATGTCGGATCTTGATCCATAAATAGCAGTGAATTACTTGGTAGTATATCCAAATGTTAAACTAATCAAAAAAAAACTCAAAAAAATGGATACACATTACTCTTTTCATAAAAGAAAATTTACAAAAACTCTTGGAAGTGGGCTATGTTGATCACGATGTTAGTCGCACACCAACAGTGTAGATAAATCCTCATAGACAGACCGCGGGAACCTATCTCTACTTGAAAGACTAAACTAGGACAACCTAAATCTCAAGCTGACTCAACTTAATCCCAAGGCTCATTTATGCCAGGTCTTGACCATACTAGGTTTGCATCAGGGTTTGTTGTGATAATGTTGTTAATCACAAGGGGTAAACGGTAATTTCTAATTGTAAAAGGAATCATAAGGATCGGTAAAAGATATTCTCGGCTTGGTCATCAAACAATTTCATGAAATCAATAGATATGCAATAACATTTCATGAACTTCAAACAAATTTTCTATCACTTAAGTATATTTAGCTTTAAGAATTCAACAATATTATGGAAATGAAAGATTTGTAATACAATTTCCATTCATTCATCTCTTCTATGGAACATTTTCTGAAATTTAAACATCTATTCTAAAATAAAGCATCAAAAATAACTTGAAAAGTAAAAGGTGCTCCCAGGTATTATCCATGCATGCCCCAAGAATTAACCAAATCAATTCAAACCACTCTATAATTCACCATATTGCTTCATAGTTAGGCATAGAATGATGCGAGATTTTAAAGAAAGAGAAGTTTATTTGGAAATCGGGTAGGTTCTATATGCACCTTTAAATGATACAGCATACAGTCTTGTCCAACTGAACAAACAACTAGCTACAAAGGATTCCATGGGGTAGCTTTCAAATTAGCTTTGATATTGATTAGCTTCTATGTGCATACAATTTTTGAATGTAGAATGATTTAGAAAATAGGAAAAAAGAATAAAACTTAAAGAAGTTTTGGATCTTCTGACATCCACAAATTCTGAACTTTAACTTAAAATGAAACATCTCTCATCCTTTTATAAGAACAAGACCTAGGGAAGATAAGACAAATACATGAGAGAAAATCCAAGGTACGAATCACATCAAGGCACGTGGAATATGACAACTAGCAAGAGAATTGTTGACAAAGTCAACAGATGTCAACCTTCTTCAGCACTTTAAATTCTTTCAGGCTTTTTGTCTTTTTACTATCACCAAGATAGTAACTTGAATCTGAATAGGATGTAGGAACTTCTCATATATTTAGAACAATTGCTTCATCATCTTGTTCCTACATTTTGGTTCTACCTCGGGCTTAATACTCCTAGGAATGAGTCACATCGGAGGTTGGAACATTCTTCCACCTCATTCATAATACCAGGATCCCTAGTATTATGAAAAACTCAAGCTCCTCTACATATAATCTCCTGGAACGTATTGCCCAATCTAGATATGATTCTATTTGTGATCCAAATTTTCCTAAACCTCCATACCCGAATGTTGCATCACAATCTGCTTCTCTTGCAAGCACAAGTTCCACACATTAAATCCCTTTTAAAATATTCACAAAACTCTCATGAAAACAAAACCATCATTAATAAATCATCATTTTAAACTCATCATAAATATCACGCTTTTAAAATCATATTCTCGCGTAATTATTCTCTTTTAGTCAGGTTATTGGACCTTCATACCTTCAAGAAAAATTAAAAATTTAACTTTAACTCAACCTTGTTACCTGGTACTTGGTACCCGATACTTCAAATTTTACCAACAATTTTTTCCAAACCCTAGATTTTATTGGAACCTCTGCACTTTATCGGACCTTTTCTCTTGAACTGGAACACTTTGCCCAAAACCTTGCATTAACACTTTCATATTTCTAGCTCTCTGGTACCCAGTACACTTAAATCATGAAGTACTCTAAAAATTCCTTTGACTTTCACTTCTGGTGATCTCTTTAACTAGCCAACACCTACCATAAGTGTTAGTTTTTCACTTGGGTGCCCAAGTCTTACAGTCTTGGGGCGTGTTGTGAAACCACACAACAACTTGCAACCAATAAAACCAAATTTAAAAGAAACCTGGGATTGAATCACCCGCTAAAAATCCTAAATTATACATATTTTCAAACAATAATACCTTACCTTTAGGTCTACATTCTGACATAAAAATAATAAATTTCTCCCGAAAGTGTCAATGTGTGCTTTGATTAATTCCAATTTCCAAAAATTGGTGAAAAAATTAGTTCATTGACATTGAACTACATAATTTGGTAATCCTCCAAAGCCAACCATGGATAGAGCCTTGCTTCCAGTCAAGCATCCATAGCCCCAGCAAGGTTATCTTTGTAATTTTCCCAAACATAGCTCTACTGTCAATTAGGTGTCCATAGCCCTGGTAGAGATATTTGGATAGCCTAAAAAGTTGAATTTTTTTCTCTTTTGATATTTCTTTGATGGTCTTTTTTTTTGTATATTTCAATGTAAGCTCATTTGCTTCAACATGCAGGCAATGAAGCTCGCTATTAGGTTGGGAATTGTAGTGGCAGCGAAGGTTAACTTTTGATTTTTCATTCAACGCAAATCCCTTCATCGTTTCACCAATTCCCAAAAAATCATTTAGTTATTCCCTGTAGTGGGACTTTCTAGCTAAATTTTACCACCCTTATGCCAAATCCGAACTAACTACAATTCATTATCTATTAAAAATATGCATAAATTTAAATTTAGCAGCAAATAATTCAATCACCAAATTAAATCTAAATTTAGAACCATCGGTTACCACCCTTCCATTTTAATTTTATGGCAACCACTAAAATACTTGGCTAGCAATTCCAATTTGACAGCACTGCACCATGTTAATGTGTCAGAGTTGTCATGATGACACTCAATTTCAACCATAATACTTGATGAGGGCTACACCACCCAAACCCCACAGAAATCACAACAGCAGATACCAACACAAAAGATGCAAGACAGAAAAATGACTCACTTTCAATTATTTTCATAAAATGAAATTATAAATTCAAAGCCTACATGCTACAGCCTCATGGGCTTGATTCATTACAACAAAAACAACTCTAAAAAGAAAATCTACTATTTGGAGCCACAATCTGCACTATCAGGGCCACCTCCTACAACCCCCATTTAACCCTTTTTATTTTCCCCAATAACTGCCCTAGAAAGTTCTAGAAAGCACAAATTTCCCCTTTTTGTTGTGGCGCTAAAAGTCTCGTCGTTTGATTTCTGGCCTAGGAAGAATTTTTTTTATGAAATTCACTTTTTAGAGGACCAACTTCGTAGGGCCATAAATTTTGATCCAGGTGTCTGATTTGCTATTATTGCATATCGTTGGAATGCTCTCGACAAGCTCTACAACATTCAAACCCACCACAGGTCAGTTCAGCCACCTTTCGAGTTGTTTTGGGGCCTCTAAAGTTTTATATCTGAATTTGAAGCTACATCGAAGAAAATTTCCTAGGACGGAAAGTTTAATTTCTCCCAAACTGTGTAGGGTATTGAGGTGATTCTTTCGTGACGGAAAATTTTTTCAGCCTGCTCCTTGGGGTAAATTTTCATGTCTATACGAGCCTATTTTGGCCGACTTACTAAAAATAGTTTCATTGCCTATTTTTTACTATTTTTGATGCAGTGACAGTCTTATACCCCTTTAGTTCCATCATGGGACTCAAAAAAACTAAAGAAAATAAAGAAAACATTTTTTTGGGTGATGCAAGATTGCCCTACACCACTGGATGCTCCTGCATCAAACACCTAGGGTAATTTGAAAAGTGACCCTGTTACTTCTAAAGAGTTAGAGGGAAACCAAGATGGTTAACCTCAACCTCAAATAACCATGATGAATCTTCAATAGGCCTTCCTCTCCATTTCACCAAGTACTCTACATATTGCATGTTCTTGTGCTTCTACCCATGATACTATCCAAGATTTCTTCTATCTCTTCCTTCTCACAGTAGATTCTTCCAGAGATTTTCAAATTTGTTCGTTTGCTCATTCCCTCCTCTATATCATTCTGTGATGCTTTGTCGAATCCAGCAATGTTGAACATAGGAAGGCATTTTATTCACTAGGAAACTCTACCTCATAATCATTTCACGAATCACAATATGCTTTAGGATCTTGCATGGTCCAAACTTCTTCATCTTTGGCATTTGGTAATGTACTTGGTAGAGCCTTTCCTTTCTCAGAGACCATGACTTCATCTCCTACCTGGAACTCCCTATGCCTCCTTTCTACGAGTCTGCTTGGAGCCTTATATTGTGATTTCATCTTGTGATATGTTTCTTCTCTTAGGTGAAAAGTTATTTCAGAGTTATCAACAAAATCTTGACCTCGGCCTACTCTTTTCTCCCTTATCCATCTTTCTCAGTTCAGAAGCAGTCCTTGGACTACTCCCATATATATTCTAGAATGGTGATTTACTAGTGCTCCTATTGAAAGAACTGTTGTAAGCAAATTTTTCTTGTAGTATAATCAAATCCCATCCCTTGGGCTTATCTCCAACTAAGCATCTCAGCAAGTTTCCCAAACTCCTATTCACTACCTATGTTTGTCCATCAATCTATGGATGGTGTGCAGAACTGAACTTCAATCTATCTTAAACTTCTTCCATAATGTCCTCTAGACATAACCAACAAATTTGGTATCCTTTTCTAAAACTATGCTCTTTGGTAGACCATGTAGTCTCACCACCTCTCTGAAAAACAACTCTACAACATGAACAACATCACTGGTCTTATGACATGGAATGAAATGTTCCATTTTTGAAAATCTATCCACCACCACAAATATGGAATCATGCCCTCTCTATGTCCTTGGAAATCCAAGAAAAAAATCCATGCTGATATCCTCCCATGGCCTCTCAGGTATAGGTAATGGATGATACAATCCAGTAGTCTGACTTGTTCCTTTCGCCATCTGACATACTCTGAAACTTTGTACAAACTTCTTCACATCTTTTTGTAACTACGACCAATAATAATTCTCACTAACAAGAGCAATGGTCTTATCTCGACCAACATGCCCAGCCAATCCTCCACTATGCTTCTACTTGATTAGATTCTCTCTCATAGAACTCTTTGGAATGCACAACTGGCTTCCTCTAAACAACATCCCATCTTGGATTAAGAAATCCAACCATTTTGTCCTATCTAATGTAACAGGTTCCAAACAAGCCTTCCTAGCTTCTGCAAAGTCTGGATCTTCTGGATACAATCTCTTAATTTTATTGAACCCAACAACCTCTATATTCATCTCTATCAACAAATTTTTCCTTCTACTTAAGGCATTTGCAACTCTATTTGACCTTCCACTCCTATGCTTCAAAACAAAAGTATAACTCTGCAAAAACTCAACCCATTTTAAGTGCCTTTGATTTCAACTTTCCTTGATTATTGGAATCACGCAAAGCATAGTGATTAGTCTATAAAAGAAATTCTTTTGGAAAAATAGTGTCTCATTTCTTTAAAGCCTAAACTATAGCATAAAACTCTTGATCATAAGGGCAAAATATTTCTTCTTAGCATCATTTAACTTCTCTCACTAAAATAGGCAATAGGCTTACAACCTTCTTGACTCAAAGGCAGCTCTTCTCATGATTGCCACTAGCATCACAATCTATGAAAGAAAGACCTTATTGAAATTTGGAAGGGATAAGCAGGGTTGCTCTGTAACTTTCTTCTTTAATGTGTATCAAAATTTGGGTACGCTCTTACGGTCCCTTAAACTCTTTTTCTATCCCTCTCTCTCATTGCTTGTTAGAGGGTGCACAAATACTACTAAAGGCTGTAATAAACTTCGATTAAAACTTGTTAGACCATGAAATTATCTTACCTCTGTAACACTCCTTGGAGTAGGCCATTCCATGATATATCTCACCTTCTCTAGATCCATTTTGCGACCCTCTACAGAGACAACAAATCCCAAATACACCAACTCTCTCTTCACAAAACTACATTTCTTCAAATTAATCATCTTCTCCTCCCTTAGCTTCTCAAAAACTCTTCAGATATGTATCAAGTGCTCCTCCAATGTCTTACTAAAAATAAAAATATCATCTAGGTAAACAATAACAAATATTCCTAAAAATTCTTTCAATACCTCATTCATAAGCCACATAAATGTGGCAGTTGCATTGGTTAGCCCAAAGGCATGATTCGCCACTCATACCAAGCCCTCCTTGGTTTTGAGAGGCTATCTTCCATTCATCCTCTAATCCAAATCTGGTGATATCCAATCTTCAAATCTATCTTCGTGAAGTACTTAGCTCCACTCGAAGAATCCATAATGTCATCCATTCTTGGCAAGGGAAAGCTATACTTGATGGTGATCTTGTTGATGGCTCTAGAGTCTGTACACATGCCATTCCCCATCTCAGCCTGGCACAGTTGCTAGTACTACAGGTACTTCACATGGACTCAAACTCTCCTTAATCAATCCTTTTCATAACAATTCTTGCACTTGTCTGTTCAACTCTTCACTCTTTGCTGGAGTCATACAATGAGCTACCTTATTCGGAAAACTAGCTCTAGGAATCAAATCCATCTAATGACTAATCTTTCTTATATGAGGCAAACCTTCAAGTACATTATCAAAAATAATAGCTTGAAACTCATTCAACAAATCTGAAACCTCTATAGGTACCTTAGTAGTATCTTCTTTATCAACTCTAGGGATCAATGCAAAACACATATGCTCATGCTTCATGCACTTTCAAAGAGACTTTCTTCCATCAACCAAACAAATTATTGAATTACAACATACCTTTTCCTCTGCCTCCTTCAAGGGCTTCAACTTATGATGAACTCCATCCTTTGTCAAAGAATAGGTGTTGGCATATCCATCATGTATTGTTCATCGATCAAACTGCCACAGTCTTCCTAACAACATATGAAAAACATCGATAGGCATAATATCACATAATACCTCATCATGGTAATTTCCAATCTAGAACTTTACCAGACATTGTTCATTTACCAAGGCTTTATGGTCCTTCTGTAACCAAGCAATCTAGTATGGGTTTGGATGCCTTCTTATCTCCAACAACAACTTACTAACCATTTTTTCTAAAAGAAGGTTATCAGTACTACCTCCATTAATAATAACATTGAAAACTTTACCTTTTCACTTACATCTAGTACGAAACAAATTCTTCCTTTGAGTTGGCTCTTTCTCCTCATTCAACAAGGCTCTTCTACTGGGTGCCTCTCCTTTTAAATCCTCGAATGCTTGAAGACTCAACATCTTCATCAACATGTGTGCAACTCATGCATTACCCTCCGGTCTTTTATTTTTGTCCTTCATTAATGTTGAGGACACTCATAGGCTCTATGTCCTTCTTCTCCAAACTAGAACCAGGTTCCACAAAATCCTCCTCTTCCTGGTCCTTGTCGAGATATTCCTCTTCCTCTTTGGTCTCCATTATTTTGATCACAAGGATGGTAGGTATTATCTCCTTTTTGGTTCTAGTTTCTCTTGGAGCCTTCATCCTTCTTTTAATCTTCATTTCAACCTCCATATGACCATCCACTAGTCTTTCCTCCATAGCCTCCACCTCATTGTTTGTTCACAAACCTCTTGTTTAGTCACTCTTCAACCTTTAGAGAAAACTAATAAGCATCCTCAATGGTGGTCATTCTTACCAATGCCAATTCTTCCTGTATGCTTGGCTTCAACCCATTAAATATAATGAGCATCTTTCTCTTTTATTAGCCTCGAATATCTGTCCAAATGGGAACTTGTGGTACCTCTATGTATTCTTTCACCGGCATCCTTGTCCCTTGCGCCAAGCTCTACATCTTCTAGAGCAACTCCAATTGGCAATCGACTGGAATAAATTGTTTCTTCAATTTTGACATTATTTTGTCCCATTTGGAAATTTTATCTTTCCCTTGTCTTCCTCTTTCTAACTGGACCTATTTCCACCATATATTGTTGCTTGTTATTTTAAATTTTGTCTTTACAAGCCTCACTCGTGGGGATCTTCAATCCTCAAACTCAAAATTCCTCCATGTCATTGATCAATCGATCAATTGTGGGATCCAGTTCCACTAAAATTTGAAACCTCCATTTTAGGCCTCTTCCCAATGCTTGAGATCTCTCGCAACAATCTTGTTTCTCCAGGATCCATTGGATCCTGCTCTTCTTCTTCCATTTCCTCTTTTGTTTCATCTTCACTTTCATCTCTGTCTCGTTGCACATCTCTTATTCAAACCTCTTGTTGCAAGGTTTCTCATTTCCTTCTAAGGGCTCTGATTTCATCTCTAGGTGGATCTCTTCCTCCATGACCTTGGCCCCTCTACAGCGCTGCCATACACTAGGCAAAGTCTTGGAGGCATCTTGAACTCAACACACACTCCACGAGGTCTTGCTACAACTACCTCAAATTTGGTGATCTATGACCAAGCTCAAGAACTCCTACTCGATACCACTTGATAGGGGCTACACCACCACAAAACCACAAAAATCACAACAAGCGAGATACCAACCACGGAAGATCACGAGACCGAAAAAATGACTCCACTTTCAGAATTTATTTTTCAGATAATGGAATTATAGATTCAAAACTTACATGCTACAGCCTTGTGGGCTTGATTCATTACAAGAAAATCAACTCAGAAAATAAAATCTACTATTCGAAGCCACAATTTACACTACCAGGGCCACCTTCTACAACCCCCACTTAACCCTTTTTATTTTCCCCAATAACTGCCCTAGAATGTTCTAGAAAGTACAAATTTCCCCTTTTGTTTTGGCACCAAAAGTCTTGCTATTTGATTTCTAGCCTAGGAAGAATTTTCTTAAAAATTCACTTTTTAGAGGACAAACTTAGGTAAGTGTAACTTTTTGATTAGGTTGTCCAATTTCTATTATTGCATATCATTGGAAAGCTCTCGATGAACTCTCCAACATGAAAATTCACCGTAGGTCAACCACCTTTTGAGTTATTTTGGGGCCTCTAAAGTTTTATATCTGAATTTGAAGCTACATTGAAGAAATTTCTTGGGACGAAAACTTTAATTTCTCCCAAACCGTGCAGGGTGTTGAGGTGATTCTTTGGCGACCGGAAATGTTTTTCACCTCTGCTCCTTGGGGTATTGCATCCATATGAACTGTTTTGGCCGACTTACTAAAAATAGTAAGTGCTCATTTTTTGCTATTTTTGATGCCTGATAGTCTTATACCCCTTTAGTGTCATCATGGGACTCAAAACAACTAAAGAGAATAAAGAAAACATTTTTTTTGGGTGATGCAATATTTCCCTACACCATTGGATGCTCTTGCATCAATACTCTGCATTTATTTCACACGCCTTAACACGCACATATTATTTCTTTTCAATTCCCAAATGTTGACGTGTGCTACCTTACCATCTTGGTTTTCCTTTCTACATTGAACACATGGACGATTAATACGGCTCACTAAAACATAATGAAATGACCACCATTGATTTTGAATCTTCAATTTTCTTGATTTGTGATCTTCGTACTGGAAAAATTTGAAGCAATGGCCACCAATTCTGTGAGAATTAATTAGATTAAACATTCTACTCTAGAGAAACTTGTTTGGTTGCCACCTCAACTTGCATTTTCCAAGACTTCAATCCAGGAAACTATGTACCGCAACTTCCTCATATTTTTCTATAAATTATGCACTTCTCTCTCAAATTCTTTACATCTTTTCTTTTCTTTCAATTATCATTTAGCTTGTCCACTCTACTTGTGCCTTCTTGCTCCTATGCCATGGACACTCCAATTTTTCTAACCTGTGTTCACCATCAAAATGGCTTCATGGGTTGCATCAGTACCAAGTGGCTTATCAAAGTTTTCTTTCTTTAGAATCTTGGCTTCATTGCACCAAATTTGTGCCTGGTCCTCGAGGAAACTTTTTTTGAATCTAGAGCATATTACCAATTGAATTCAGACTTAGCCTCACAGTTCGTAGCCTCACTCCTGGATCTTGGGATTTTTGTTGAAGAAGCTTGGATCGCTACAAATATGATAGTGCGACCTGATTTCTTGGGGAATTTGGATTATGTCCTATCTATTGCACACCCGGCCATCAGAATTCCCCTTGTTGATGACATTTGTCAATTTTTAGAATAAGGAGAACTGGTTCCTCTCTGGCCATTTCTTATTGATCTCCATACCCCTAACTTTGATGATCACTAGGACAATGCTTACTTTGGATACATTGTTCTTATGGATGAAGCATCCCAAGTTGACTAAATGACCACCCTGTTGTTGTAGTTTGGATCCTTCTTTTTACTCTTTTTGCACTTTTACGACAAGAAATTTTGTATTTCCATGTATATACGAAATACACACACACACACACACACACACACATACTTTAAGCATGTATTTACTGTGCATGGATTTATTTCTTCATTTCATAGTGCAATATTTTTAGAATATTTTAATTTACTCTCATGTGTGTGTTAAGTTAAGCAGAATTTATTAATACCGAAAACAAACGAGAAAGCAAAAAATAAAAACAAAATAAACCCTACAAAAACTAACCTAACTAACTAAAATTTACCTAATAGACGATTATTCCCTAACTAGGCAATTTACTTTAATCTCTATCACTATCTTCATAGTATTTTTCATACAAATTACAACAAGCTTGTCTTTAAATTCACTTGAATATATTTCACATCTCTTACTGCAACAATGAATTATCTTAAATCTTCTGCATTTAACAAACGTAAATTCAAATGCATACTTACCAATTAAT
The DNA here is from genome assembly GCA_007258455.2 of Sequoia sempervirens. Lineage (NCBI taxonomy): Eukaryota > Viridiplantae > Streptophyta > Pinopsida > Cupressales > Cupressaceae > Sequoia > Sequoia sempervirens. The sequence goes on along the minus strand of VDFB02388214.1, from coordinate 7,889 downwards.
TGGATCATATGTATGAAAATGACCTCGTTAAAGGTCGATTGCACACACCTTTGTTGATTCCTCCATAATCTACCTTCTTCCCATCCTATTTCATGGTTTTCCTCTTCACTCTGTTTGGTTCCATGAATGACTGTGTTCATTTCTTGATTCTCCTTCTCTCAAAGATTCTTCAAGTCCTTGGCCATGTCTTCACTTTCAACTTCATTAGACCAAGTAGTAACACAATTTACATTATCATTAGAGAGAAAAAGTAAAAACTTGATATTCTGCATTCTGTATGAAATCAAGAAAATTTCCCTTTTTAACTCGTGGATTTTCAATTAGGGGTGAAAAACATGCATCTCCCACTTGATTTTCTTGATTTTCCTCTTCATTTTCATCTTCCATGTGTGAAAAGGTCAATGACTCATTACTTTTGTTTTCTCGTTTTTAGTGCAATATTTCCAAGTCTAGACGCTCTTTCCTATTTTCTTGCAGAACTTTAGTATTTTCTTCATGAAAATTGCAGTTAACAAATAGTTCTGATTTAGTAGTTAATTTATTAAAAAAAATTATTTCACAAGGATTTTTCTCATAATTTAAAATTCTTCTCATTAATGGTTCCTTTCTTTTAGTAGTAAAAACCTCTTTCACTAATGGAATTACTTTATGTATGGCCAAACTTACCCTAGTTAAAAAAAATTGCAATCAAGTTCACCATGGTCAGTTGTATCGTGAATTCTACACTTAGTGACTCTACCAAAGGTGAAAAAACTCAAAGGATGGAACCTCCAGTTAAGGATTTCCCAAAGCTTATCAACTTTCATTTTCAAATTACTAGCCTACATGGACTATCATCTTGCAAGCAACTCTCAATCCCGGAACCAAGACAACAATGTTAATTCCAAATAAAATCAGAGGGAAAGATATAAAGTCCCTCCTTCTAGTGCAAATTCATGTTGATCATGATGTTAGTTGCACACCAACAGTGTAGATAAATCCTCACAGACAGACCGTGAGAACCTATCTTTATATGAAAGACTGATCCAAGAAAACCTAAATCTCAGGTTGACTCGGCTTAATCCCAAGGCTCATTTATGTTAGGTCTTGACCATACTAGGTTCGCATCAGGGTTTGTTGTGATAATGTTGTTAATCACGAGGGGTAAACAATAGTTTTTAGTTCTCAAAGGAATCATAAGGATCGGTAAAAGATATTCTCGGTTCGGTCATCAGACGATTTCATGGAATCAACAGATATACAATAACATTTTATGAACTTCAAACAAATTTGCTATCACTTAAGTAGATTTAGCTTTAGGCATTTAGCAATATTATGGAAACAAAATTTTTACAATAAAATTTCCATTCATTCATCTATTTTTTGGAACATTTTTTTAAATTTAAACATCTATTTTAAAATAAAGCATCAAAAATAACTTAAAAAGTAAAAGGTGCTCCCAGGTATTATACATGCATGCCCCAAGAATTAACTAAATCAAAGAAAACCACTCTATACTTCACTAGATTGCTTCACATCTAGGCATAGAATGATGTGATATTTTAAAGAAAGGGAAGTTTATTTGGACACTGGGTAGCTTTTGTATGCACCCTTAAATGGCATATCATACAGTCTTGTCCAGCTGAACAAACAACCAGCTACAAAGGATTTCATGTGATATCTTTCAAATTAGCTTTGATATTGATTAGCTTCTATGTGCATACAAGTTTTGAATCTAGAAATGATTCAAAAAACAGGAAAAAAGAACAAAACTTAAAGAAGTTTTGATTCTTTCGACATCCAAAAATTTTGAATGTAACTTAAAATGAAACATCTCCTGGCCTTTTATAAGAACAAGACCCAAGGAAGATAAGACAAATACATGAGAGGAAATCCAAGGGATGAATCACATCAAGGCACATGGAATATGAAAATTGGTAGGATAATTGTTGATGAAGTCAATGGATTTCAACCTTCTTCAGTGCTTTAAATTCTTTCAGTATTTTCATCTTTTTACCATTGCCAAGATAGTAACATGAATCTAAATAGGATGTAGGAACTTCCCATATATTTAGAACAATTGCTTCATCATCATGTTCCTACATTTTGGTTCTGCCTCGGGCTTAATACTCCTAGGAACGAGTCACACTGGAGGTTGGTACATTCTTCTGCCTCAATTGTAATGCCAAGATCCCTAGTATTTCAACAAAATCAAGCTCCTCTGCATATAATCTCCCGAAACATATTGCCTGGTCTAGTTATGATTTTATTTGTGATCCAAATTTTCCTGACCATCTATACCCAAATGTTGCATCACAATTTGCTTCTCCTACAAGCACAAGTTCCACACATTAAATCCCTTTTAAAACATTCACAAAACTCTCATGAAAACAAAACCATCATTAAAAAATCATCATTTTAAACTCATCATAAATATCATGCTTTTAAAATCATATTCTCACATAATTATTCTCTTTTAGTTGGGTTATCGGACCTTTGAACCTTTAGGAAAACTTAAGCATTTAACTTTAACTCAACCTTGTTACTCAGTACTCGATACTTTAGCTTTTACCAACAAATTTTTCCAAACTTTGATTTTACTAGAATATTCGCACTTTATTGGACCTTTGCTCTTGGACCAAAACACTTTGCCCAAAACCTTGCGTTAACACTCATATTTTTGGCTCCCTGGTACCCGGTACACTTAAATCACAAAGTACTCCAAAAATTCCTTTGATTTTAACTTCTAGAGATCTCTTTAACCAACTAGTACTTGACATAAGCATTAATTTTTCACTTGGGTCCCCAAGTCTTACAGTCTTGGGGCATGTTGTGAAACCACACATCAACTTGCAACCAATAAAACCAAATATAAAAAAAACTTGGGATTGAATCACCCACTAAAAATCCTAACTTATACATATTTTCAAACAATAATACCTTACCTTTACCTATATTCTTACATAAAAATAATAAAATTTCTCTAGAAAGTATCAATGTGTGCTTTGATTAATTCCAGTTTTTGGAACTTGGTAAAAAAACTAGTTCATTGACATTGAACTACATAATTTGGTAGTCCTCCAAATCCAACCATGTACAGAGCCTTGCTTCCATTCAAGCATCCATAGCCCTGGCAAGGTTATCTATGTAATTCCCCCAAACATAGCTCTACTGCTAGTCAGGCATACATAGCCCTGGTAGAGATATTTGGATAGCCTAAACAGTTGAAATTTTTTCTCTTTTGATATTTCTTTGATGCCCATTTTTCTTTTTTCTTGTTTTTGATATTTCATTCTAAGCTCATTTGCTTCAACTTGCAGGAAATGAATCCCACTATTAGGTTGGGAATTACAGTGGTAGCGAAGGTTACCTTTTGATTTTTCATTCAACACAAATCCCCTCATTGTTTCACCAATTCCTAAAAGCTCATTTAGTTATTCCCTATAGGTGCAACTTTCCAGCTAAATTTTACCACCCTTATGCCAAATCCTAGCTAACTACAATTTATTATCTATTAAAAAATATGCATAAATTAAAATTTAGCAGCAAACAATTCAATCACCAAATTAAATCTAAATTTAGAACCATCAGTTACCACCCTTCCATTTTAATTTTATGGCAACTGCTAAAATACTTGGATAGATTTTTTTATTTGATGACGCTGCACTATATTAATGCATTAGAGTTGTCATGATGATACTCAATTCCGACCATAATACTCTGCATTTATTTCACATGCCATGACATGTATTATCAACAAGTCTATGGAGATTCCCAACTTGTTATCAAGAAAGCAATTGATTAATATAAAAAATATATGAAAAACTCCTCCCATATAAAAGAATCATCAACAACTTCAAGTAGTATGTCTCTCAAATCCAATTTGACTGTGTCCCTTATTTAAACAACAAAGCATTAGATTTCATGGCTACCATTGGGTCATTATTGGATATGCCTCATAATAGTCAAAAAAATGAATTCTTGGTATCTAGCATATGATGTTCCTAATACAAAATTAGTACGCAAACTTGTTGGTCCTAGCTCTCCTTGGTATCATGATATCTACACATACCTCCAAAATAATACCCTCCCACCCAACGTATCCAACACCCAATGTAAAACCTTCATCCAACATTCTTCCTACTTCACCATCCTTGGCAATACCCTTTATCAAAAAAAATTTGATGGAAGCCTCCTAATGTTCTTAGACACAAAAGAATCCCAAATAATTTTATATGAAGTGCATGAAGGCATCTATGGTACACATTCTAATGGGCTCATCCTTGCAAAGAAACTACTAAGGATAGGTTAATACTAGCTAACTATAGAATAAGATGTACATCAATTTATAATGAAATGTCTACCATGTCAATAGCACAATGATTTGATACATGCACCATCCCAATAATTGCAACTCATTACTACCCATGGCCCTTCTCACAGTGGGGCCTCAACCTTGTTGGAAAAATTCACCCATCTTCCTCCAATGACCATAAATTCATAATTACGGCCACAATGAACTTTACAAAGTTGGTTGAATCCATTCCATTCACCTACATCACTAGCAAACAAATTTCTAAGTTCACCCTCCATTACATAATATATCACGACATTCCCCTTTCCATTATTATTGATAATGGAAATCCATTCGAGAACCAAGGAATTGTAACCTTTTCCAAATATTCTACATCCAACATCACTTATCTACCTTATGCTATCCCCATGGCAATGGCCAAGTGAATGATTCTAACAAAACTATCCTAAAAATGCTCAAAAATATAGTCAATGAAGCTAGTCATTATTTTCATCTACAACTCAATCAAGCCCTATGGGCCTACCATACTAGCATTACCCATTATTGCAACTCCATACTCACTTGTCTTTAGTTTACAATCCATTTTCTAATTGTGATCAATCTCCCCTCATTAATAATAGCATTACAACATCTCATGGATGAGGATTAATATCAAGTTGCATGCCTACAAGAGCTAGAACTACTAGATGAGAGGCACCTCAACACCTTGAATCACCTACATGCATATCAAAATCATGTCCATCACAACTATAACAAGAAAATAAAAACCTTTTAGTTTGAATTTTGTGACCTTGTACTCAAACAAAATCAAAGGAATCTCCAAGATAGAGACAAGAAGGGTAGTTTTGAACTCGATTGGCTAGGACCTTTCATTCTTATTGTCAAATATGGATTCAAATCATATCATATTCTACACCACAATTTCAACCACTAGAATATCCCATGAATATCATACACCTCAAAAATTTCTACTTCTAAGCCTCAAGATATCCCAAGAAATCAAGAAAAAAAATCAAAAAATCAAAAACAACAAAGAGAAATAATCCATACAATGGTGAAAACCACCTTGGTGGCACCTTGGATAATTACCTTTGTGAAAACTTCTTGTAGGTGTTGTAGACACAAAAATATGCATACATTTCAATCCACTAGCTTAATTAAATAGCCTTCATTTAATCAAATCTAACATTTCATCCTTCAATTAAATAAATTCACTTCATCATTACCTCATTTAAAATAAATCAAATCAAATCCTAACATTTCATCTTTCATAAATCATCTCCTAGATTCATCCTCCTCAAATTAATTAACCTTTATCTTGCATCATCCTTTTAATTAAATAAACCAAACTTTATTTAATTAAATCTCAAAATTCATATTTCTCCCTCTTGATTTAAATAAATCAAAATATTTAAGTCAAATGGGTCAAAAGCCCCTAATCATCATTTAAGATAATCTAATCCTAACTAATCTAATCTAACCACCCATCACATCCTCTAGCTTTTCCCACTTGCACCAATAAATCAATTTATTGATTTATTAAAATCATCATTTTCCCTCAACAAAGCATCTTTTTGAGAATATTCCTCAAGTTTGAATATGAGGGCAAGTTGACTTGTCCCTTCCAACATGGCAATAAATTCTCTCTTACATGTCCCCCACTCAACATTTAACTCTCAAATTCAAATTTGAATCTCCCCCTCTTTGGCACATTGACCAAAACTTGCACATTCCTCAACCACTCACAATGTGACAAGTGGCTTCATCTCATTGGTCAAAACTTTATCCCACATTTGCTCTATTTTGAACACTCTTAGCATTTGAAATTTTATAAATATAGGTCTTATTCTTCATCAATCGATCCAAAGCTTATGCAAAGTCACTCTCTTCAATTGAGAACTGATTTTGTTCATCTTACTCCATCTTCAAGGCATTGCATCATTTAAGTTTTAGCAAGGATTGGGAAAGGGTCATTTGCACAATTGACACCAATCCAATATGAATAGGCACATGTTATGCTTTTAGATGTTTTTCAATCCTTGTTATTGGTGGCATTTTCTTAAGCATTTACATGTTATTTCAAACAAGTACTTAACAAGTTTGTATGCATTAACCTTTGTCATGAAGTTTAAGAGTGTATGCAGATTTTGAAGGGTGTTTCAAGTGTCATGTGTAGTAGCCCCATCCCACCATATAGCATGATATTATCTACTTCACACCCCATGATCACCCTCATAATCCCCATCTCATCATATAGTTGTTTTAGTATGTATATTAATCGAATCATTAACTAGCCCTACAATATACCATACCACCTCATTTAACAAACCCATCATGGCTTGAATTGGTATCACTTTATGTCATAGTCCATTTCACTTTCCCCTATAATCTATCACATCCCCACATCAAAACTCATGAATATCTCCTATGCAGAGCTACCATTCCAATGACTACTCTCAAGAATTAAGGAATCGGTGTTTCCTTCTCAAAGTATTTTACCATATATGTGAATTTTCAATAGTAGTTATTAGAATTTATTTTCTACTCCTTTCATTAATGGTTCAGATATCTCTTCCTCCCCTCAAAACCATACAATACATCCATCCACAACTATTCCATAACCCTTGTTACACTAGGGCCAATACCTAAGTATTGTTTAACAAATAGACACCTTTATATACCTAACATGAATTGGATAGGAATTCATCACATACTACCTAATACACTAATCTTACACCATTAAACTAATCTTCACCCCATTACACTACTAGACTTAAGACTACACAAATCCAAACCACACATCAATTATCACATCCTATCACAAAATCACACATAGGTCCAACTTTTGAATAATAAAAAGTCATTGTACCTACTTCCCATCATCCTTGTCTACATAATCATCCATTCCCTTAGATATGTATCCCCCCCATGTCAAGAATAATCCAAAACATCAACCGTCCTAAGTTGGCAAGAGATATGATGGTTGCATGACTTGTTTGTTTGTTGGTCTTTTGGTTTAATTTATATTTTGACATGTGATTATACCTACTTAATGCCACCTAGATATTTCTATATCTTGGTGTGTTTTTATTGGTTTATAATGGGGAATATGTGTCTATTTGTTGGTTGTTATTTACATGCCCCACGAATGTTAATTTCAACCTTGTGTGTGTATGAATGTATGGTGGTCATTCTTTGCATAAACCCACCAAGCCCACGCTAAGGACTTGTGTGCATAAGGATCTCCTCATATATTAAATATAATTTCTCACATGACCCCCAAGGTTGTATCATGTCTTGCATGTATTAGAACAACCTTTTGCTTGAGAGTCAAGTCCATGAAAAAATTTCCTTGTCACCTTGGTTCCTATACCCTAGTGCATAATCTCCTTTATTATATCAAAATCTAGGATTTATCTCTACATATTAGCATAACCTACCCCATTCACCCATTCCCATCCCATCTTAATAACTATTATCCCATTCTATCCCCTTTACTCTCACTTTGTATCATGACTAGAAACAAAAAATACCATCATCCATTGCATTCACACTCACCTTGTATATCTTACATACACCAATAATTATGTCATAT
>VDFB02388213.1:0-26073 GCA_007258455.2 Sequoia sempervirens | reverse complement strand
AGCATAGAACGATCGCCTCGAGGCTTAGATATTGATCGCGAGATCCGTGATCCAGGGAGTCTCATCCACTTGGGAAGATGCAGCTAGGATGAGGGAACTTTATCCCTATTTTTTCGCAGGCTTCCAAGAGTAAGCCTGACCCTAGGGGGGGAGGATGTAACACCCCTCCATTTTATTCTTTTGATCGAACAGTGTTCGTTATGAATATTTTTCCTTGTTAGCATGTTGGTTATGAACTTGGTTACTTTTGACTGCTAATTGTAAAGCGATGTAAACATTATGTTTTGATGTGATAGTACTTTAATCAGATGATATTATTATTTCATGTTGTGGATTAAATTAGCAAGTATGTGAATTATTGATGCTTTATGCTTTGATTATACCATTGATGATTAGAGGCGTCAGTTAGCGATATTGTATTGGTGAAGGGGACGGGATCACATCACTCGCATGTGAGTGCCCTGTGATTCCACGATTTCCTCTTCACAGTGTGTTTTGATATTTATATATATGTATGCATGTTTGACACTCGTGTTGTGTGCAGGATGCAAGTATAGGACATTGACTCCACCTGATTCCGCAGGTCTGAGCATGTCGCTTGTTCAATGGAAAATGATTGGGAGATAGAAGCTTGGGTTTCTATGTCGTGACATCACCCTAACCATAGAATGTGTTGTCGAGTTGTCAATTGGGATATGTTATCTTCCTTGTCGTCTTGTCCCTCCTTGCTTGCGTGATTAATTTCCTAGTGAAATGGTGTTTGCTTTATTTAATTTTATTGTCAAAATGCTTAAAGGAGTGCTTGTTATTTAATTAGTTAATTTAAATTCAATCAATAAATTAATCTAATCATGCATTAGATTTATTTATTGATTAAGTAAATTAAATTAGTTATGTTAGTGTTATTAAATTTGAGGCAAATAAAAAAAAAAAAAAATAGATGGAAGATTGCCTTACATTCCTTTTGTAAGAGAATAAATTAAAAATGTTTTTTTTAATTTAAATGTAAATTGTTAGAATTAAATTTTGTGAAGAAAAGGGAATTTAATTGTCATTTGGGGGTGCAAATAGAAATTGGTTTTTTAAATGATTATCATGCTTTTGAAAAGAGAAATAGATTTGTTTTTCAAAAAATTTCAAAATGAAAATATCCAAAATATCCAAAATAGCAATAACTATGGTGGGTGACTAAAATTAGGGGTTTGACAATTTGGAGAAGGGCATAAGGAAAATGGATTCTTTTTTTTGAATTATCTTTTTTCATAATTGGATAAAAATTTTGGAGAGCAAGAAGAACTTGAAAGAGCTTGGAGAAATTCTTGGAAGAAGGTGTGTTTGGAGGATTTGTTGAAGAAATTTTGAAGAAGAGCAACCTCCATTGGAAGGCTTCAAGTTGGAGAAAACACAAGGTGCTTGGTTTAATCCTTATGCAATTTTTGTTTATGTTGAAAATCATGTAGAAGTAGTTTTAAAAATTTTCAAGTTTCAAATTGAGAATTAGATGATAAACCCATCAAAGACTTCATTCAAATTTGAATCAAAATCCTCCAAAAAATATTGTGAAAACATGGTTATTTCAATGCAAAATATTGTTAGATTGCTGTGTGTTGTGAAAACTTTCTTTGAATTAAAAAAAAAGAAAGGGAAATCTCCATTTTAGGTTGATTAAATCTATTGTTTTCATTTTCATTTCAAATGCTGGGAATGATCATTTGCCCAATCTGGGTATGAAGAAAATCTGTGTTTTTGTCTTTTTTGAGTTGCAAATTTGGATATATATTTACATATATGTATATATATATACATACCCAAATTGTATATGTATATATATACATATATATAAATATATATATATATATATGATAAATCCAAAAATTCACATTCTGGTTTTTACCAGAGATATATTTTTTTTACCAGTCAAGTTGTGCGAAATTCGCAAAACAGAATCGCCATTTTTTTTCACATGGAAGGAAAGCTAAGGGGTTTCACCTCATCGATTCCCCATTGGTAAGGCACCACGGCTCATGTGGAGGGCAGTACCATGCCCCAGCTCACTGGGGGCTGTATGCTCACATGCAGGCTTGCCTGGCTGTGAACCCTTTGTTTGACTTCTTCGCTTAGTCTATATTAAATGTGCTTTCTTTATTATTATATGTATGTTAAATATAAATATATATATATATTTTATATTATATATATATATATATATTAATATAATTTTTTTTTTATTATTTTATTTAATGATTAAAATATAATTAATATATATATATATTTAATATATATAATATATATATGTAATTTGAAATTACATATATATAATATATATTATAATATATTTATATTATATTATAATGAGTGCTTAAGTAATTGTCTTTTATAATTAAAATTAATTACATATATATATATTTTAAAATATATATGTGTAATTATATATATAGATATATATAGCGAGTATATGTTTATATATATACATGTTTATTCCATTTCGTAGATGTTTAATAAATATAAATGTATATTTAAATGTGAATTGTGTTCTTAAAAGAGATAAAGTATTTAAATTATAATGAGTTATTTGTTAAGAGATAGATGGAAATTGGTTTATGGAAAATCATTGGTTAGCAAAGAAAAATTGTTTATTTTTTTGACATTGCGTGTATTGTGCCAATAGGAATCAAAAAAACACTCAAACCCTTATGTGATTGTGCAAAGAAAATGTTTATTTACAGTGATTAGTGCACTACGTCATTGAGTGAATTGGATTTAAGAAATCCTAACATAGATGAGTTTAAACTACCTGTAATGCTTCCTTTTGTCATGGGGCGTTTATTCTTGGTGTGGGGCAATCTAGTCAATGCTATGTAAGCCTTCCAGATGGGGCTTTCTTTTATGTGTGTTGGGTGGTTGTTATGTCGGTCAACCCTAGTTAACCTAGAGTAGTGCGTTAATCGTGTCCAGTTAAACCCGGTTATCTTGAACATGATAGGTTGAATTCATGTCGTGTTTAGGGATTCATTATCCCTAAGTTGCACTTGAGTACCCTTTGGTGGTGGCATAGTTCCACGTGTTGTCTTAGGGAAGTGGCTTGCATTGAGGGCCAATACACAAAGTGTTGCTAGGAGATCTCAATGTAAGTTGGTTAATTCAGTGAAAACTTAAACCAAATTAATTAGCATAGGTGGTACCAACATTTAAAAATATTAATTTTTCCTTGCTTATGGATGCAAGTGCTTGTATAGACTTGGGATGAGACGAGAAGGCCTGGAATGGCAAGATTGTTATCTTGTCCCTTCGAAAGATAACTGATTCTGCATTGGTTTGCATGTGGGGCTGGGACTCGTTAAGGTTACCAGGATATCCCGAGATGGGGGTCGGGACCTAGGAAGACTTGCCAAGATATCCCATGCGACATTGTGATGACACTTCTCCTAAGTCAGCATTATGTTTGTATTCATGATGTGATCATGTATTTGAAATCTGGAAGCATTGTAACCTTTGTGTCATGTGATGTCATGTTCGTATCCTTTTCTAGTTGAGTCATGTTGCCTATGTATAGAGGTTGTTGGTCTTGACCTGAAACCCTTGTTACTATCTCCTAGCATGGGGAGTGAGCCTTTGGGTATCACATGGTTGGGTGGAACGTGCACCTTACTCTGTTATTTTGGCATTGGCTTATGTGGATGAGGCTTTCGTGTTGGAGAGCTCGTGGGATTCTAGTTGCTACCTTGGTTACATTTATGTTAATTGCTCTTGTATTTTATTTACCCCTCATTTTTATCGAGGTGGAAATTGTAATAAACAATCATGTTATTGGTTTACCTCATTCTGGGAATGAGATATGTAATTGTAATTATATGACTTCTATCTTTGGTAACCAGGGAGGATCTCCTGGTCTTAATGAAAATCTAATGTATGGATGTATGCACTTTAATTAGCTTAAGTGAATGTTGTTATGTTTCATTTCATGCATGTTGTTTTAATTTGTGAATTGATTAATCTTTGTCTTGTGACCTTAGGGGAATGCTGGCTTTGTGGTATAATCATACATGTAATTGTATTTTAAAAAAAAAAAAATTGTTTTGAAATCGTTTGTAGTTTGCAAATTCCTGTAGGGTTGTGTGGTGGGGCATTACAGGTGTTCTAAAATGAATCAAACCATTGCTTTGAGGGATAAAATAAATGTGTGCCTTTATTGTTTTGTAATTATTTACACAAAGTAATATCATCAAAAGACGTATGCGCTTCTCTCGTGCCTCACGGCGATCTTGAGAATCAAAAGGATTTTGGTGACATTCAGCTGCATAAATAATTGCTCCTACACACTTCGATTTGGGTTTAAAATTGGCCATCTTGTGTGAGTGTGAGTAGAGCATCATCGCATATATTCTCTTTCTTTGAGTCATCAAAGATTGATCGAGTTACGAATTTTTTCTTTGCTTGCTTTTGTTTATCCTAGAGGGTCCGCTTTTGGGGAAAAGTATTTAACTATGACTCAACCGGTAACACTCTAAAGCCAAGATTATTTCCAACCGTGATATAAATGTAGGTATTGGAGTAAATTCCAATATCGCACAGTTGATTCTAACGAGATGGATCTAAAAGGGGACTCTCGCCATATGGGTCAATCTCCATGAACGAAAAGTCTGAACTAAAACCCTTGTTTTAAAATAATTGATCCATTATTACTATCAAAGTGGCATTGAAATTTAGATCTCCAAGAAGTTATCACAGCAGTGTCTCGATCTGGTTGAAGAGTAGGAGGTTAAGACTTCATTCTAATACTTTTGTATTTTTCCTTGCTGTATAAATATTCTTCATTTAAGGGAATGAGGCAAGCCCACCAAGAAAAATGTACCAATTGAGCTAGGGTGTTATATTGCTTGTGGTTTGAAAACATAGTGCTTTAATCGAAAACATTGAAAACCAACATTCAACATGAGCATTAAATCTCAAACCCTTTAGGAGAAGCAAACATCCTTGAAAAAATTCACATGTTATTGCTTTCCCTTGGGACTCGTATCCTTAGAAGCATCTAAACATTTGGATTTCATCTCAATTTGCTTCTACTAAAGTCAACTTTAGGTAACTCTTGCCTCAAATTTCCTTGGTTTACACATAATACACTTTGTGGGATAAGGGGAAAGTTGAGACATTAGACATCTAGATTCAAAATCTAACCAAGAGTGTGTTTGTTGTAAAAATAATCCCTTAAGAAAAGATTAAATCAATTGGACCCCACACATGTGCTTGGAATCTTTTGGTCGTATGGTTTTCATATAAACATTAGTCTTTTGATTTTGAATTACTCTTAGAGAAAGGAATGTTCTTCACTATCTTGGCATAGTAAACAAGTCCTTCCTAGGTTTATTTAGGAGCAACTCAAACACTTCATTCATCCAAACATTTATCATCCCATCCCACCAAACAAATTTAGAGCTTGGAAAACATCATTCTAGACTTGGTAAATCATCAAAATCAAAATCAGTTTGTTTAGTTAAGTGTATGGGAATGCATCCTTTCTCATACATTTAATTGAATTAGCACATCCTTTGAGCAAGTTCATCCTAGGATCACATGCAACATCTTAGGGTTTACCATTTCATTATCCAATCAAACCAATCAAAATCCAAACCTAAGTCTAGCATTGATCCAAAGACCCTAAACATTCAACACCCATATCATTTACACTTTTCATCCTTCATCTCATCATTGGTCATAAGAACCTTAGAGGTCACTTTTTCAACAAGGTCAAAAAACAAGGAGAACATGGAATACAAACTTGATCCATACATCATGAGTAATCCAAATCTATTGAAAGCTCAAAGCCTTACAATGCCTATTGATTATCAAAACTCACACTTATACAATCCAAACATGGGATCATTACCTTCTACAAATGTCAATTGCACAACAAGTGTGAGTATGCCCAAATCAAAGATTGGAACACATTTCCCGATGGTAGATTTAAATCCAAACCTCCAAGTCTGTCAATCGCACAATCAATGCATGAGCCTTCAAACGAACATCATCCCACCAAATGAGAATGTACCAAGTACAAGTTTACGAAACATGAATCCAAAAAAAATTGGGATAAATATGTTTGCAAATCCTACAAATGTTGTTTAAAATCCAAACACGATGATAACGACTCCATGCTTTAGTCCAAGTAAAGGTAACATTATGCAAGATTAGAGTTACCTAACAAAAGGCAATGTGATTCCCAACATCAACAATGTTCAATTTCAAACCATAATGCCAAATTTGAACATCATCACAAATCAAAATATTGTCCAAAATTAAACACAAGTACACACTCCAAATCTGCCAAATCAACTATATCAAGGGAGTCAAGATCAAAATTAGGATCAAATTTGGCAAGATCAAATTGCTACACTTACCAAGATAGTTGAGTCATTGTGCCAAGAGACATCTCCACCACCATTTCCCATATCAACATCATTCCTTGGTTTAGCACTTCCCCCTTTACCTAGCACCAATCACTCCATCCAAATCAATCCACCTAATACCAATCAAGTCATCACATCAAATCCTTTGAATATACCATCGACATCACACCAAAAAATGGTATTCAATCAAGCAACAATGTTGATCCCAACCAATCAAAATATGGTCTCCCAAGGGCCTATCACCTCGGTCATTCCGACCATTCCTATCACCTCGATCACTCCAACTACCACTCTCACACCCATCATATCTCAACCCCTCATTACCATGATCACTCCAAACATATCTCAACGACTCATCACTACATCCAACACAATTCAAATCCACCACCATTACCACCAAAACCAAATGTAAAAAGACAATATAACATTGCACTAAAAGCTCACCAAGCCTACCAAAGGGCCATCCAACAATATCTAGCCATGCAACAAGAAAGGAAAGCTCAAAAGTGCAACAAGCCTCTCAAGATGACCAAAAAATGCAAGCACAAACACAAAAAATGACAACTATTGAGAGCAAGGATCAAGATCAATCCATCACTGAGCACCTTGAAGCTATGTCTACTTCATCCAGTGATCAAATCAACATATGTCAAGAGTCACTTTTCAATCATCATCAAAATCCACCAACAATATCCAACAATGATCCAATTCAAGAAATTCCAACATCATTTGACCCTATGGTTAAAGACATTGGAAACCCCCCCACCACAATTGTTGAAAACAATGGTCAAGGTGTCTCCATCGATGAGCACCTTGAAGATGTTTCCACCCCATTTGATGATCAACTCACCATACATCAAGAGCCACTTTTTAGTGATCTATTTCAAGGAGTGTTAGGATTATTTGATCCTATTAACATAATGCATGATCCGTTGATCAATGATCATGTCGAAAATGTCTCTAAATTTCCTTATGAGTTGGAGGACATATCTCAAGAATTCATTCCAAAGCATGATCAACATCTTTCACCAAAGTCTAGCAGTGGTCCTTTCCAAGATATGTTGACCCCCTTTGACCACATGATTACAGATATTGAAAGAACCCTAAACTTGACACTTCAGGATATTGAACCACTTACCATGTCTAATGACAACATCCAAGAGCCCTCTATAAACAATCCATCCTTTGAAATTGACCCATGTCAAGAACTTGATCCAAAGCATGTCAAAAGCAACTTTGAAATCATTCAAGATCAAGAATTTGTATCTTCAAGATACTATAATGATCTAATGGAAACTCTCCTATCTATTCCAGATGCACATACTCCTCCATCTACCTATGAGATGCTTTCTACAGATGGACACGTAGATGATCTTCATCTAGAACAAGATTTTGTCACACAAAAAGAGTAGATTATCAATTCCTACGGTCAAACTGAGTTATCAACATCAGGATTTGATATATCACAAATTTAGACTAAGGACATCATGAATAAAGATATCGAACATTATCCACTCAAGGAAATAGGTCTAACAAAATAGGATATTCCAAAATCAATAGCACAACAAATTCCAATAACATCATCTACAATGGTCAATTATCAGAGTAAGCTTACTAAACAAGACATCTCAAAACAAGAAGAATCAAGGAACGAAGGTGCTACTACCGCCATACTAGGGGCAACTTCGTCTCAAGAAAATGTCAACATAGGGAGCACGAAGAATCCTTATGATGAGACTAAGGCCAATACTACAACTAGCCACATCACGAATCTTCATCCATCCATCACCCCATCCATGAATTGGTATCAATGTCGAAAGAAAGAATTGAATCAAAGTATGAAGAACATTATCAAAGGAAAAAAATTAGAAAAACATAATGGACAAATCAAATACACATGGATACCAAAACATACAAAGAAAGATTATCTTGATTAGACTCCACCAGTCAAAGAAACTATGGGGAAAAATAAAAAAGGGAAAAGTATCCATCAAAGATGTCCACAAAAGAAAAAGCATGCTTTTCAAGCAATGTACAAAGTGTGTCAAGCAATTGGTCCTAATTCCACGCACATTTTCATATCCACCCATCATTGCTCATCTTCCCAAGTTTGGAGAGTCAAAGATTTGAAGTTTTCAACCAATCCATCTCTTACCCCCAAACACACCCCATCCATTCCTCCACATATGATATCCAATTCTCATGTTGACCATGTATTGGAAACAACCCTTCATCATAAGGATTTAGAAGGCACTCTATCGCAATGTGCACACAAAGACAAAGTTAACTCTGATATCAATGAAGCAGGTCAAGAATCTCAAAAGTTACATTTAAGTGCACATATCTTAGCAAAGCAACTCCTTCAAGCAGGATATCGATGGCACATTATGACAGGGGCATCTACGTCAACAACACCTTGTGATTTAGAATGAGCTTAAAATCTTTTAGAAAAACCAAAAAAATATGAAAATCCAAAAAAATCATAAAAAGGATTGAAAATAGTAAAGATAAAAATTGTCCTCTAGTGAAAACCACTACGGTGGCGCTTTGGGAAAGAACGTGATGAAAACCTGGCAAATAGGCGTCATGTGTGGAATCGAGCATCTACGTGCACCAGTTTAGATGAAAGCATCTCATTCCATCCATAATAAATTGAGCAATCCATTTCATCCATGAGCCATTGATCCAATCCATCTTCATCCATTTGCACCCATAATCCAAGATATCTTGATCTTGAAAATTTTGGGGGCACATTTTACACTTGCTTATGGTAAAAAAAACCTTGACATGGGTCATTTTCATTGATTCTATCCTATGCAACATTATTTGAGCCATGAAGCATTATCCAAATGAGCATATTTTGTTAGAACACCTTATCTTATCAGAAGATAATCCTTGGCATCCTTAGCGTTCTTACCATATCCATACATCTGTACGCCTATCCAAGCACCCATCCATGACATTCCATACATTGCTAGACATTGGGGGCAGGTATTTGCATCTTGCTTCAGGAATAAATCTTGATCTATATCCTCTGACTTATGTGGTGATCCAAGCATTGAAAAATGTGAAAGAAAATTGGTCCACCACTTGTGAGAAAAAATCCAAATCACTAGCCCATGGCATATTTTGACGAGAAGATGTTCCTTATCCATCTTCATCTTTCATCAGACATCGATCCAAACAATCAATATTAGTTGCATCAAACACACCCATCAAACATCACATCAAATCATGTGAACAACTTTTGTTCCAAAACCAAGCTTCATCAATCATCATCAATCCAAAATATTGGGATATCCATCCTAATCATTGTGTTTCTTAACACTATCCTTGCATTGTTGTGCATCCTCAACAATGTTATCATCATCAATCCTAACCAATCAAATCCTTGCATTGTTGTGTATCCTCAACAATGTTATCGTCATTATCAATCCATCAATCCAATCAATCAACCTTAGCTTGGTTTTGAACACAATCCTAAACAAAGCACTGATATCATCACACATGTCCAAGTCATCAAAATCATGTGAAAAATCCAAAAACATTCAAAACATATCAAAAATCCAAAAATAGGTCAAAAACATTAAACATCAAAAACATGGCATCTGAACTACGTCGTCTCTGAGCTTAAACATAGGCAAGGCTAATCTTTGATCAGCCCCCGAGACATAAAAATCAAAAAAACATTCAAAAAACATCAAAACTAAAATATTCAAAAATAGAAAAAATCAAAACATTTGTAAAACCCTGAAAATACCAAAAGCAGCCTCAAAACATTCCAAAAATGTCAAAACATCCAAATATTTGAAAAAATCCATCTGTCTCATCTCACTTTCACTTGAAATAATCAATCATTCATAATAAACTGATCGTCACCTTCATCTTTTGGCAATACAAATAGAAACAATTCAATATATAAAATCAATCTTCAATCGCAGAAAAATCAAAATCAAAGCAACAAACCATTAAACAAACAGCCCTGATCATTTTTCAAACATTTTACCAATTTATATCAACAGCCTATGAATCAACTTATCAAAACCATCATCATCCTATATAATGCATTTCCTAGGATATATCTTTCCGACAATGGGCATCATTTTGGATATCACCTTGGATTCTTATCCTATCAAAACACATCCCTTTGGCTGAAGGTATGAAAAACATTGGCTTGTTTGCATACTTTATCTTTTCTTTTGATTTATCTTATTGCGCTCATTCCAAGGACCTCTCAATGATATCCAAATGAAGGACGAAGTAGAGATAGGAATGGGGCACTATCACATCTATTGTCTGGCCAGGCTTATTGGACGCTCTTGTAAATAACTTGGTAAATTGCTTTGTTAGGTATGTCCTAGAAAAGTTGCTCTGACATATGTCGTATGTGAAAATAATACTCATCCTCGTTTGTCAGAACAAAGTCTGATTTCCACGAAAGCAACGCCATCCTCGTTCTTTATACTCGATGCATCGTATTCCACCTGCAGCATTTAAATATAAGGTAAGTAGCCTTTTGAAAATCCTAACTTGATAAGCAAATTAACAACATCATCTCTACAGTCTTGTCGACTGTGGACCTGGGATCCTCTTGTCATCTCATTTCCATACAACATCATCATCACCAATGCATCCATCATACATACATTCATCCACAACCATCAATATACCACATATCATTCATATATCATATAATAGGACACACGATTATTTCATATGCATTGCATTTGCATCATCATCATAATATAGATTTGTTAGTATAAGCATCCTATAAATCATCCATTGCATAATCACAACATATCGTTATCATCCATATCACATCCATCCTACATCATATCATCATTTAAGTTGTTTAGACAATATAGATTTGTTATTCTACATCTAAATCATCTCATTTGCATCATCATCCATAGCCATTCATTTTAACCTCTTTATCGTGAGACTCAACCAAATCGAACTCTTTCGCCCATCTCTCAAGGGCAATATCATGTAATTTTCCACTGCGCCTACTCCTAAAAAATTAAAAATTTTAATTTTGATTACAAGTACATTGCTTCAAAGAGGGGCAAAATGTAGACACGCAAAATATGCATATATGTCAATCCAATGGTTTAATCAAATAATAACATTTCATCTCTCATAAATCATTCAACCTTTATCTTGCATCATCCATTTAATTAAATAAACCAGGACTTTATTTAATTAAGTCTCAAAATTCATATTTCTCCCCTTTTGATTTAAATAAATCAAATATCTAAGTCAAAGAGGTCAAACATGCTAATCATCATTAAACTAATCTAACCATGATTAAATTCTAATCCCAACCACTTCGTAATCCCCTATATTTTCCCATTTGGCAAATTCAATAAACCATTTATTGATTATATTAAAATCAACATTTTCTCACTCAACATGGTATCCATGTGGAATATTCCCCATCGCCAGAAATTCAAAAGGTGCTGAAATGTAGCATCCGCATCGTATATTTAATAAGTTCCATATGTTCTCATATGTCCCCTGTAAAGGTCAAATCAAGATAACTCTCATTTCAAATTTGAAATTTCCCCCTCTTGGGCACATTTCCCAAATCTTGCACATGCATCAACCACTCACATGGTGACAAGTGGCCTCTCCCCATTGGCTTATCTTTAGTCCCACATCTTCCATGTTTGGCACTCTTAGCATTTGAGAATCTACAAATAGAGGCATCATTCTTCAAGAAAGTCCTCCACAATTCTATCATTTCATCTCCACAAATCAGCTACATCTCTTGCAAAGTCACTCTCTTAAACTGAGAACTGATTTTGTTCATCCACTCCAAAAATCCACAACTTGATATCCAAAAATATCATGCAAGGTTACTCTCTTCAATTGAGAGCTAATCTTTCCCATCTTATCATCATCTTCATAGCATCTTAACATCAAGCTTAAGCAAGGATTGGGAAAGGGCTATTTTCAACAATAGCACCAATCCACTATGGGATAGGATTAATTTCATGTTTTCATATGCTTTTATTTGGTTTCCATTGTTTCATTTCATTGCATGATTAACATGATTTATTATTTCATAGAGATGATGTTATTTTCCTTGTTTTAAACTAACCATGCTAATGTGTTGGAGGTTTTAACAAGTTGCAGATTTCACCATCTACACATTGCAGCGATGAACATACTGACCCCAAATCCAAAGATCCCTTATGTGTTTGGTGTGTTCTTTTCTAGGGGGCAACTCCTTTTTTTTTTTTTTTTTCTTTTTTTTTTCTACTTATATGACGTAGTTTTCTTAGAAACATAATGACTTGTGTTAGGGGTCTCTGTTGAGTTCTCATTTGTTTTGTTGTTGCATTTTATTTCCTTGACTTTAGTTTAAAGTTAATTTCTCATATAATGTGTGTAGCAATTCCTTTAAAGCAGTAGGGGAATACGGCATCTATTAGTATTTTGGTTCTTAGCAGCCTTTGCTCTGTTATGATGTATTTATCACTTTGTATGACATTAGTAGGCCATCATATATGATTACCCAGTATTACATTCTCTTGGTGGTTTGATGACGATTGCATCCCCCTGGTTGTGAATATATTATTCTTTATCTGGTCCTCTGAGACATTAGAATTCATTCACCAAAATAAAACAATTTTCCCCTCTTGTGTTTTTCAAATATTAGGTTGAAGAAGGATTGAAGATAGATCTATCAAAAGAAATTGCAAAAGTTTTCAACATTGTTGTCAAGCCACGAAAACTCACTTTCAAAATTTATTTCCGAATTTGTGACAGTGAAACCCAGAGGAATCAGGATTGTAGACCAAGGACCAGAGGGTTGTGAAATAAATTTTTCAATGCCTATAGCAAGACCCATTCTCCCTTGGGTGAATGAGCCCCA
The DNA here is from genome assembly GCA_007258455.2 of Sequoia sempervirens. Taxonomy (NCBI): domain Eukaryota; kingdom Viridiplantae; phylum Streptophyta; class Pinopsida; order Cupressales; family Cupressaceae; genus Sequoia; species Sequoia sempervirens. The sequence continues at coordinate 12,789 of VDFB02388213.1, read as the reverse complement.
AGACGACACTCAACTCAACCTTTTTGTGGCAAGTGCATAAAATCAAGCCCTTCTCAAATCTGCAATTGCTTTCAAGATTATGTCAGATTAAGATTTAATTTAGAGGTTTAATGTGTTACATTGCATCATTGCATTCATTTAGTATTTTTCATTCATCTACCAAAAGTGTAGTTCAGGTTGTTTTATCCTGTCCTAAGTTATAAGGAAAACAACAAGATCTCCATTAAGGTTGACTCACCTAAGGGTAGAAAGTCAATCTTTTCCTGGGGGATCTCTTTCTCCTAATGAACTAAGGGAAACAGGTGCATCATACCCATTAATGCAAAGAAGGGGTGTAGAATTACCAAACAACCTTAGAAAATCAACCACAAGTTCCTTTAAACATCAAACAATGGGTTTTCCTTCATAGATCACCATTATTGCTTATAGCCTTTCAAAAAGACATTTTTGGGTGTAACTTTTGGAGCAAACCTGATCTATAGAAAAGGTAACCCATTTAAAATACCCATTTGGCTCTTCATACACATATCTCAAAATGAAATAGGTTTCCTTTGTATGAAAAGGCCTAAAAATTGACTATCCTCCTTTTGACTAGGCCTAATTGATAATCCTAGGGCTAGTGAAAACATATGGACCTTCATAAACCCCTCAAATGATAGAATTGTGACTTTTCCTTTGGCGGAAAGATAGAACACATCCAAATCAAGTTTTTCACAAATTTCTATATTTTTTAAGTGGTTAAATCACAAGATATGAATTTTTTTAAGCTCCCTAGAAACCCTAGGTCTGCTACAGGTAGTTTTGAGAAGTAGGCCTTTTTGACCCTTCAAATGCATTTCCAAAATTACTGGTAAAAATAAATTTTTGTTGTAACATCAAAATATTTCCATTCATCAAAGTTTTAGACTCGTACTCAGTCCATACAAATCTGTTAAAGCACATTTTCAAAGTACAAATTCTAGAAAACATTGTTAGAACATAGCAGCCTTCTCCAAAATGATCACAATTATTCAAATCTTAATGAAATTTGATGAGACTTGAATCAAATGCAATTATATTCACATAGAAACAAAATAGAATTGATTTCAGATCAAAATATGGACTCTACAATCCATACCAAATGGGAAAACATGATTGAACGTTAGGGAAATGCCTAGAAATTGATTGCTTCATTCATCAAAACTTCAAAAATAATGACTCCAAGCCCCAATTCAAGTTTTTGAGGGAATCCTTATACATATACAACCAAAACTAACTATTTTCAACCACCTTTTGATTAGTATGTTAACAAAACACCTTAATGACAATTTTTGACAAGTTGTTTGACAACTTTTTGACAACATTGTGTAGCTTTTTAAATTTTTGACCAATAAGCTTATAATTCTCCAAAAGTGACCAATATGATCCCAAATGGTCATAAATTACCTTATTAGACTAAACACATAAAAAAAACCATAAAACCAAAATTTGACCAAATTTGACCATATGGCCTTAAGGTGCCCTTGCACCACCCCTCTTGTGTTATCATATCATTATTGATTCGCCCATTTTCCATTATTTCAAATAGATATGTATTAATATAGATCATGCTTTCTCTTTTTTTCTACTTTTATCATCATAGAGAATTTAATTATGTTGTAGGTGGATGTATGCACACTAAGGCATGAGTTGTTATGGTAGTGTGGGTTTCCTTTCTCCTAAATTTTTTGATAAGAGACAAGTGGATATATGTACACCAAGTTGAGAGAAACCTTGGTGAATTCATTATCATTTGTTTAGAAAAAGACACCAAAAATAATGGTTTTTATTTAAACATACTAGACATGGTAGAACCTTGTCAGAATATGTAAGGCAACATAGCTTCATAAAATGATAACCCAATGCATAAAGGTATTGATGACCTTATATACACAAGGTGATTTATTAATGCTTGAATCTAGTCCAATACACACAAGGAAACATACCTATCATAGAAAAACTAAGAAACATTCCACAAACATGAAATATTTAAGAAATGACCTTGCCCCATTCTTGCTCCTCTAATCATTTTGAGATATCCTTGAGAAATATTAGAATATGACAATAAGATAAATCAAGTAGTAAAAGTTTCAAAGAAAAAACAGATCAATGACTATCAGACTTCTTGCTAGAAAAGATTTGCTTAGTAGTGAAAAATGTCCAATGTGTATCCATTAGGACATGATTTGTTGGATAAGATGTTTAAACCAGATTTGGTAATTGATCAATATTTTTGTAGATAGTTTTGATAGTCTCTTATCTAGATAATTATTTCATTAATGCTCAATGTGTCAAGATGTTGTGTAGTTTGTGTTTCCTAAAATCTTGTGTTCAGATAATGAAAAATTATTATGGGTATGGTAGATGTTATGTTTTGATTTTTTTGGATTTTTTTGAATGTTTTGGATTTTTTTTAAATATTTGATGTTTTTGGATTTTTTATGGTGGTCTAAGGTCAAATGAATGACCTCCCGATGGACCAATATCAAGCCATGATAAGGATGATAGATATATGATTTTTTTTTTATTATTATGGATGGATTGGATGAAAGTGCTAATGGATGGTGGAATATGGCTTCTACACATGGTGCTTGTAAATAGGTTTTCACCATGGTACATACCCAAGGTTCCACCAAAGTGGTTTTCACATTAGGGTGGATTATTTCTCTTTAATTTTGTCATTTTTCAAAACTTTTAATATTTTTCCTTTTATAATATTTTTTACTTTAGATACTCTGAGGATCAAGCATAGAATTTCCTCAAGTGGATACCATTGATGGGCTCATCAAGTGGTTCACCTTTGGATGATGATATCAGATATCCTCCTAATCGATAAGTTGATATGATAAAAAATGGTCCTAACTATTTAGGCTCAAACTTCCCTTTCTTCTCACGTTCTTATTGATTTTTTATTTTTCTTAAGTACCAAATCTCCTACTTCAAATCTTATTGTCACAAAGTTTATATTGTAGTTGTGACGGAGATGATTTTGGCATACTTTCAAGTGGTTTAGTCTATTGAGACACCTTTCATCAAGTAGCTTCAAGTCCTAAAGTTGAGTAATCATGCACTCTTCATCATCTATAACATGGTGTAGAAAAAATCTGAGTGAAGGGAGCTTGACCTCTATGGGAAAATTCGATTTAGCTCCAAAGATGAGGGAATATGGGGTTGTGCATATAGGTGTATGAATGCTAGTTCAATAGTCCACAATGTAGGTTTGAATTGGATGTGCTAATCACGATCATCATCATTAACAATATTTTTTAAGCATTTTAAGTATGGTTTTATTTGATGCCTTAGCTTGACCATCTCTTTGCAAACAATAGGGTGGAAAGGTGGTATTGAATATGGAACTCATTGTAGAGCTCATGGACATCCTAGTTCTTGAATGGTCTACCCAAGTTATCAATGACTATGGCTAAAGGGATCTCATACCAATAAATTATATAGTTTAAGATCAATTTGGCTATTTTCTTTTTGGTAATATCAGTCAATGGAATGGCTTCAATCCATTTGGTGGAATATTTTATGGTGGTGATTATGAATTTGTGTCCATTGGAGGATTAAGTATGAATTTTACCTAAAAGGTTGATTCCCCACAGTGCTGTGAGAAAGGCCATAATGAGGTAGTTTCTAGAAAATCATGTATGAAGTCTTTAAAGGTGTTTATCATTATTCTTCTAAATACTAGAAAGGGGGAATTTTTAGCCCAAAAAGCATCACAGTGTATATATATGACCCCCATTTCATTGCAATTTAGTGGTTTTAGGTTGATCCTCCTCCTTCATCTTAACTTGATGATATCTGAAGAAGCCATCAATAAATGAGTAAATCTATCTTATCATAACTAATTCTAAAATTTACCCAATGAATGTGGTTGGTAAGGGATTGAATGTATGCAATCTTTGTTCAACTCCCTAAAATCTACACATATCATTATCTCTCTGATTTTCTTTGTTTGGACCACCATAGGACTTATCAATCAACATCATCTATCTGTTTAATGATTCTAGTAGATACTATATTATCTTTCTCTATTTTGAACTTTCTCTTCATATTTGGGTTCAATATATAGGGTCTTTTTTGGAACGGTTTAACTTGTTCCTTTAGCTATATTTTCATCACACCCACCTCTTCTTTGATTCCTTTTACTTTTGTAGAAATTCTATGGAATGGGTCTTGGAATTATAAGAGGGATTTATTGTCTGGACTACTACCTTTCCATTCCAATAGTCCCATATTCTTGCCATCTTTGGATTTCCTTCTGCCACAATATTTTCCTTCCTCAATTTGATGGGGTCATTATATAATTTCTTCTTAGGCTCTATGGATTATTCTATTTATATTTCTCCACGATCTACTTTTATTTCTGGGATCTACTCTTCTTTATCATTTTTTACCACACAGTAGTGTTTTTCTATACCTTCTCATATATACCTTAATTAATGTAGATACTAAAAATTGACCACTTTTGTTTGGTTAATTTACCCCTACTTTGACCAATTTCATATCCTATATATTAATTAAATAATACCCTATCATTTAATTAATTTTCAATTATCCCTTATCCTTTTATCATAATCTATTTCTTCTATTAAATCTAAATCCTAGCCTAAAGTAAATAATTACCTTAAATTATTTACCCCTATCTCATTCATCTTTAAGTTGAATAAATACCCTTATTTATTTAAATTAATCCCCAAATCCTCTTTCCTCCAAATAAGAATTAAATCTAATTATTTAATTCCTATTTTTCTCTCTTAAAATTTCACATCATCCAACTCCTTCATTTGTCCTCTAATCCTAATCTTAACCCCCACCTAACCTACCCACTAAACATTTGTACACACTTAATCTCATTCATTTTTAAGTTGAATAAATACCCTTATTTATTTAATTTAATCCCCAAATCCCCTTTCCTCCAAATAAGAATTAAATATAATTATTTAAAAATTCCTATTTTTTCTCTTTTCAAATATCACATCCTCCATCTCCCCCACTTGTCCTCTAATCCTAATCCTAATCCTAATCCCCATGTAACCTACCCACTTGAGTAAGTAGGTCAACCCTCCCCATCACATCAAACACATGTGCCTTGTCCTTTCAAAGTACAATCTCCCTTTCAAGCCTTCTACTAGTGCCACTTGGCACAATCTTGTAGCTTGAGAGATCACAATTCATTCTCAATCCTTGATCTCCATCAACTAATCCTAGCCATTCATCCATCTTCCTCCTATCCTATATATCCATCTCTTAATCATTTTATGAGGATCTCATTCATTTTCATTAGAGCGTCGTTAGCGCTATTATGCTGCCGAATTTTCCAATGAGCAAATAACCAATCGAACATCGTAGACAAATCTACTCAACAAAAGTTTGTTATATTGGTTTGAGCTTTCTCGCCTAAATTTTATGTTTGTTTGATTTTATTGCTCAAATCATTGGTATAGAGCACAAATTTCATGCACACAATTAAAAATAAAAATAAATGTTTAATTAATTAATACATAGGGTCAAAGGATAGACACTACGCACATGGCTATGGGGGGTTTCAAGTACCTTTCATTATTAAGCTCCCCCAAATTTGGGGTTCTTTTTCTTTTCACCGAGATAGGGTTGTCCAATAATTTTTACTTCTGCCTTTTCCCTGCATAAAGAAGACAACGTGTGCGTCAAGTCAAGTATTAACAAATATAAGACAAGTTCCGAAGTTCCAAAGATTCTTGGTCGACATAGTAAACGACGCAAAGTCAAGTAACGTGGTTTGACTTACCAAGCTGCGGAGGGAACGCCTCCCGATTCATGATAATTAATCAAAAGAGAAAGACTTAAGACAATCTCACACAATAAAAAAATATGGTTGGATTATCATAGATTTGATAGATATTCATAATTTTTTAACATATTTTTATACATATGTATTGGGATATTATATCTAGCTATTTTGTAAGATTTGATTGTCATTGAGAATTATATTATTCAATCTTCACTAGGTAAATCTTTAAATTTTCATTATAGATGAATAAAATTGTAAAGTTTCAAATGAAAAATTTGAGGTTAGATATGACTCCACACTAATCAAAGGGACAATATTTTATCATATGAATGCAATTACACCAACAAAACCATACATGATAACATCATCCGAACAAAGAGGCAATTAGTAGAGAAGATGATGTATGTTCTTTACAATAGTTTATAATTGGAAGTGAACTAGTGTTGAACTAAATGAAAACAACATCAACCATCAAAATAAGTAAATTTTCTAAAGCTTTCCTCTTTTAATTCTTATATAATAAACAACATTTTTTTATTTAATTAATTTAAAATTTAAAAATATGCCTATTGTTTAGTATGTTTAAGTTTTAGATGCAAACAAAAACTAAATTCATATTACAAGATTAAACACGTCTACCATTATAGCAAATAAGAATACATCTTATATCTCATAGTTATAAACAACATGCTCATTGCATCAAATTATTGCTTGTGAGTTGTGTAATGTGTTTTCATTTGTAATTGAACATTAAATTAACTTTGAAGTGTGATTAAATAGTTAAAAATATATATGCAATAGAAATACAATTATCTAGTCATTATAAATTGTAATGTTTGCAAACACTTGTAAGAGTATAATTTAGAAGAGTTATAAATATCACTATTGATATAGATATATATGTTTTCAAAAAAATGTCTTGGAAGTGTAATGTTATATATTTGAATTTGAATTTTAGAAAGTGTGTACACGGAAAAAGTAACCTTTCTACTTTTTCTCATGTTCAATCCCTCATAGTGGATTTTGGCTTGATTTTTCCTAGATTTAATGTTGTAATGTGGTCAACACATTCACATTAGGTCTTGGACCCTTGTGAATCATTGCGACTTCTAGGTTGTCTTGTAAAGGTGTTGTGAAGTGTTGTAACTCACTTTCACACTTTTCTAGGACCCTTTCATCATAATTCACCTAAATAAATAATTTTTATCACTTACCAAGTATTATTTCAAAGTGTTGTGAAATGTTGTAACCCACTTTCACACTTTTGTAGACTTGTCATCATTAATTCAACTCTTTCTCATGTTTAAATAACCCTTTAATACACTTTTTGGCCCCTCTTAAGTGTGTTTTTGAGGATATTCCCGTTTGACAACATTTAATGCCCTATAATTCCCGACACCCACTTAATTTGCTTAAGTGGGACTAAGTCGCCAATAGGGGTAACTTATTCCTCTTTGGCACAAAACTCAAAATTATTTCAAATTTCTAGCGGGATTTCATTCTCTAACCTTTGAGGTCAGCCTATGATGCGTTATTTTCAAGAAATTTAGTAAGAATAATTATAAATAAGTGATTTTCCCCTCATTTTTCATCTCCTACAATCTCCTAATCTGTTGCACTCATTAAGCATTAAATCTTTCAAGCATTCAAGCACTCTAAGCATAATTAAGTCACCATTGGAGCACTTCATTGCATATCTTCAGATTTACACATCAAGGGTTTAGTAAGTCTATGATTGCTTAGATTGCAAGATTTTTTTCTCTCCTTTATAGGAGGGTGTAAAATCTAATGAATTCAAATCATTAGTGTTTTGCGAGATGACATTGACATTAAGCGAAGATGTCTTTGTCTGTTTCATTTCTTGCAAAGGATAACAACCAAGACCACTGGTGTCTATCAGTTCAGGATGCCTTACTATTAAATCTGGCTTAGAAGAATCTTTTGTGAGAGTGTTGATGTTAAGTGAAGGCTTGTTTATTTCTATCAAAGGACAATAAACAAGACCATGAGTTGTTTCTTGCATGTTAGGCTCAATGGGGACATAGATACCTTGTTCTCTAGCACCACATCCTTTTCCACTATATCTAAGTTGTTTCATAAGCTCATAACCTTATCCATAAAGCTTCTTTATCTATTTTGGATTTTGTGGTCGTTCCTGATTAAGTTCGTTAAAGTTTTTGTGTAATTTTATTTTTCTTCTAAAGTGGTTGAGGTGGATGCTTTCAAAGGGTCTTTTGAGTTGTGTTGACATTACTGCTTTTTTCATGTCCCTTATTTGAATCTTTGTTTATGATCTTGTACTCACCCATGAATGTATGTTCAAAATCTAAGGAACCCCAGTCATCTTCTAATAGCTTCATGATTTCTTCAATGTGTTTATCTTTTTCTATTTGTTGTATAGGTTCCACTTGTGTAGTTGGTGTCAATGTTGCTAAAGGATTTTCCTTTCCTTTCTCAATGTTTAAACAATTGTTTGGGTCGGGGTCAACTTCAAGTGTACACTTTTTTGTTGTAGATGTATTTCATTTTATGATGAAGAGTAGAAGGAACCCCATTCATTGCATAAATCCACAGTCTTCCTAAGAGAAGATTACAGTATGAGAGATCATGTGGCCTTCCCAACTATAATAGGCAAAGTGATCACACCAAGTGGTTGTTTTCCTACATCATCAAATCCATAGAGAGAATAGGAATCAGGTTGAATTTTTTTTTTATCCACACCAAGCCTATCCAAAAGGGTTACACTACACACATTAAGGGTTGAGCCACTGTCGGCAAGGAATCTCTTTATCCCCTTTTGTTTGTATTGAGCTATGATCATGAAAGCATCACTCTTTTTTGCACTTCCAAAGAGGGGAGTTCACTTTGGTGGAAAACAATGTTCACATTCATTCCTTGGATAATAGTTGCTATGTCATTTGGTTGTGCATTCTAGAAGGGATAGGAACATTTTGTATGGTAGTTTCGAGCATAGTGTGATAATTAGGTGAATTCTGAATTAGGTCCCATACAAATATTTTTGCAGGAGTATTCTTAAGTTGTTCAACAGGATTGTACTCCTTTCCAATTTATGGAGATAAACAAGGAGGACCTGGTAAGATGGGGTTAGGCAATGGGAGAGATGTTGCAGGTGTTTTTCTTCGTTGTAGATTGTTCCTAGTGTTATATGTATGAGCAACAATATTATGACTCTTTTTTGGGTAAAGGATGAGTTGAGGTTGAATAATATTAACATCCCTTAGCGAGTGAGTATCTAATGTTGGCTCATCATCTTTTTCTAAGGACACTATATCATTATTGTCAATGTTATCCTTTTCTTGCACCATGATATCCTCCCTAGGAGGTGAGTTTTTAGGAGAATTACAAACCAAATGTTCTTGAAATTCAAGGATTGGTTCTTCTAAAATGACTTCATCACAAGTAGGGGAATGATCAACAATTGGATTTTCTTGCTTATTAATGATGGTATTTCCTTGTTCAATAATGTTTTTCTCATGATTCTCATCAATGGAATCTTGTAACACCATAATATATTCGTTACCAATAGGAGAGATATTAGGAGAGGGAAAAATGCCATCCTTTATTACTAATGTCTCATTCTCTTGTGTCCTAATCTCTACCCTAGTAGGAGATCTTTTGGGAAAGTGACAAACAAGAGATTCATCACATGTCATGGTTATATGTTGTAAAGCAACTTCATCACAATTAGGAGAGGCATCAAGAGAAGGACCACTATGATTTCCATGCTTACCAAATAGATCTTCCCATATGGTAGGAGCATTAGGAAAGGAATAAATGATATTTTCATGAGTTTCAAGTATATCTTCTAACACAAAACTATCATCTTCATTACTATGAAGGATATTAGGAGAAGAGTCAATGTGATTATCATGGTTGTCTACAATTACACCCTTATGCCCTATAATTTCTTCCCATGTTGAAGAATTAGAATTGTCAAAGATCTTAGTTATATTAGATCTCCTAACACCAACATGTCTTCCTCGCAAGTGTCATTTTCATGGTCACTCATGATTATAGCATTGTCACAAGTAGGAGAAATGTTGGGAGAGGAATGTAAATTAAGTAAGGTGGTGGCAATGATTTCATCTTCTATTGTTATACTATCTTCCCAAGGGGAATGAGGAGAAGAGAAAACAAGATCTTCATGATTCTCAATGATTGCATCTTCTTTCAGCAAGATACCTTTGTCATGAAAAGAAGAGGTATCGGGAGAAGAAAAATTATGATCATCATGAATGTCCATGCTTATGTCTTCTTCTATCACATCATCCTCACAAATATGATAGATAAAAGTGGGTTTAGGTTTAAGGAAAGTGTGAGAATGTCCACTTTTTTTCCTTAAAAGACTCTCATAACTAGGAAATACATTGAATGAATGACTAAGATGTTTATTGACTAACTTTTTATTTGCAAACTTGGAAAAGACCAAAGCTAACATTTTTTAACAGTAATTTATGCAAACTCAAAATGCAATATAAAGACTTAACATGAAATGTAATTTTCAGTTTTCAAACAAGGTAATTTATTGGTTGTAACATTATGCAATGATCTGAAAATGAAATGTTGCAAATGAAAATTTAGAATGAAGTAATGCATGAAATGGACTAAGTTAAGATAGTTTTAGTGAAATGCATGTAATAGAAAGTCAACCCAATGAAACAAATAACCAATGGAAGCAAATAGAAACTTAAAAATAGGGTTTTCAATGCTATAAATGATAGTTTTAGGTGTGTAATGGGAATAATTCGCCCAAGGTGGCAAATGAGTCCCAGTAGGGATTTTTTTCAAAATTTTCAAGAATTTTTATTTGATTTTGATACTTTTTTATACTGTATGATATGTATCCTAATTGTAAATACAATTTTGAGGTGATTTGCAATGATTTGAGATGCAAAAATGTAACCTATATGCACTTTCATTAATGCAAATTTTGAAACACTAGAATGCAATGTTAATGTTGTGGACAATGATTTTGGGTGTCCAAGATTCTCTAACACTTCTAGATTTTTCACCTAAAAGGAGAGAAATGGGCCCAAATTCTGATTTCTACACTCAATATTAATGTAAATAGGAATGAAATGTATCTAATTATGATATATTAATGCAATAAACTAAAAAAAAAGATGATTATTAATACTAAATCTAAGAAATGCAAAGTGTTGGAAAGCACACTGTGATATAATTAAACAAAGTGATTTTATTATTTAATAACTAGGAGATAAGGTGATGAGGTGTCCCCATCCTAAAATTGTGGAGAATTTACTATTTTCATCACTTTGTTTAATAGTGATGGTTATTAGTAGTCACTTTGTATTGGTTGGTTTTCCACCTCATCTTTTCCTTAGTTCTATATAAACTCACTACCTTGCTTGTATTTACTATTTAATAACTAGGAGATAAGGTGATGATGTGTCCCCATCCTAAAAGGGTGGAGAATTTACTATTTTGATCACTTTGTTTAATATTTATGGTTATTTGTAGTCACTTCCTATTGGTTGGTTTTCCACCTCATGTTTTCCTTAGTTCTATATAAACTCACTTCCTTGCTTGTATTTGGTATCATGGAAGCTCTTAATGAATTACTATCATTTTGATAAATTGCATATCCCTGAGAATCATTGGTTTGCATTGTTTATGTTTTTCTAGTTTATGTAGCTTAGAATTTCTCATAAAAAGTTAATTGGGTTATCAATCTATTTTAGATTTATAACATGGTATCAAAGTTTTTTTCCTAGAATTATGAGTTCATAGATTCCTAATTGAGAGTTTGAGATTTTTATGTAATATCTTATAAAATCCAAAATTCTCTTCTTTTGTGTTTTGAACAATCTGGAGAATTAGAAAGGGTTTGTGAAGATTTGATAATCTCTTCGTTTGGGTATGTGTAGGATCATGATGGGCCCAAAAGTGGTGATATGATGGGTATGTGTAGGGTATGTGGTTGACGACCTTTTTTTTACCCAAAATTGATGAAATAGAAAGGGTTTTTAAAGGAGATTCTTAGCTTTCCACCAATATAAATTATACTTTACTTCGAATTTAATAAATAATTATTATTCATTTTCTATTTGAATTATGACTAAAGTCCTAATTGATAAGTTAATTGAAAAACATATATAGCTTTCAAATGGTATCACATTTTTTGAATCCAAAACATGTCACATTCTATGCTTCACATACTATAGGATTAAAAAAAAAATTAATGAAGTTTTGACCAAGTTAAAGTAGTTAGACATACGAGTTTTTCTATTTTTTAAAAGTTGTAATAAAAAAATCATAATTAATTATTTACTTGGAAAAAAATTACAATGAAATATGCAATCGTGACATGAGCCCTCTACTTACATCTAAAATATTATAATTTTTTTTTATCATTTTATTGTGGTTAGGGTGGTAAGACAGACACCTACTTCTTATTTTTTCCACGAAATTAAATTACCCGCATTGAAATTTCAAATTTTTACCAAATAGATTTTTTCTTTTAAAATAAACCCTAGTAGTTTAAACTACATTCAATTTACTTTCTCTGATTCTATTCTTACATATTTTGAAATAATATAGATGCTTATTCAAATTTTTAGATCAAGTTGCTTAACTTTCTGATTTTCTAAATTTTTTCTCCCATAGGGCCTTTTTCCATGATGATCCACCTTTTTATTTGCATATGTTTACGTAAGATCTTGGTGATTGTAATAATTTTGGTTATTATGGTGGAAATTCTGGTTGTTCCAACATATCCAAGAGACTTGAAAAGTCAATATTGGCTTTCATTTCATTTGATTTGGAGATCCTTTGACATAGTTGCAAGTTAGGGTTTAAATCTCAAATTTAGTGAACAATTTTTTACTAGAGCAGTTTTGACCCAAACGAACCTTTTTATTGCATTTAGAAGGATGAAGAGATAAATTTTAATATAAAATTCACCCAAATGAATGTCGAGAGCCATTGAGGAAAAGTTTTCCTAGGAGGTC